>AWUE01017582.1:0-15061 GCA_001974825.2 Corchorus olitorius
TCTCTCTCTCTCTCTCTCTCTCTCTCTCTCTCTCTCTCTCTCTCTCTCTCTCTCTCTCTCTCTCTCTCTCTCTCTCTCTCTCTTTCCCAAACAAGACAAAGTAAAACATATATCATTTTTGAGAATTATGAATGTTATGTCTGTACTTTGAGACATGAGAAGCAATGGTCAATGGACAATGATGGTTATGTAGTTATTGCATTTTTAGTTAAGACACTCAGGTTGGTACCATACTTCTGTTGTCTGTTAAAAGTTTAGTTCTAAATACAAATCTTCAGTAAGTTAACTTTCTCTTCTCTTATATCTAAGCAGATATTCTCTCAGAGAAGGGGTCAATGGAAAGCAGCAACCCAGTCCCAGGAGTTCTTTAGAACTCTTCAACGATATTATAGCAATGCATATATGGATGCAGAGAAACAAGATGCAATCAATGTGTAAGTTTCAGTCTTGTGTTTGCACTACTCTGGGAAAAATTGATGGTTGCTTTGCTTAACACTGTTAATCTTGGAGTATCCTGTTCTACTAGTTTGAAGTATATATGGCCTTTTTTGGCTTAATCCTACGCTTATTGAAATAAACAGGCTGACATTTGCTTTTGAGTTTGCTCAGTCTGAGATTTCTTTTATTACTTTCTTCAATTCAGTGCTATTAAGATGTTAAGCAGTTTTTTAAATGATTCCCTTATGCAGATTCCTCGGGCATTTCCAGCCCCAGCCTGGTAAACCTGCACTCTGGGAGTTGGGGTCAGATCAGCATTATCGGGGAAGAAATGGGGAAACAACTGTGGATGAAGACGGAAGGTAACTTTCTGAAGAAAATCTTGGAATTTATTGACTGGTGCAAAGTACAAACTATTTTTCATTAGCTGTCCTTAGAGAGCCACATCTATCTCAATATGCTTCTTCCATTTTCTAGATTTTTATGCTCAACTTTCTCATTAATTAGGACACTCTTTAATGTGGTCTTTCCCGAACTTTGACAGTAAGCTGGTACGAGCATCTCATTGGGACTTTTAGAATGTAGAGCCAAAGAGTGATGTGGTTGCAGTACTGTCTAGTGTCTAGTGTAGACGTTTTGTCATTATATCCTTCTGGCCTTTTTGTAAATGGAGCTGAATCAAATTCCTTGGCTCTTTTGTTCACAATTTTTTTTTGTTTTGAACTTAATATATATATGACGTAGCATTTTGTTTGTCAAAGCCTCTGAATGTGTGTGGTGATATTGATTGGTTAAGCTTGCTCTAATGTTTGATTGGTTTTACATCTCGATCAATATTTGTCATTGAAGTTTAAATTTGTAAAATCAAATAGATCTTGGTGATATTAGGATTGGCTGATGTAGCTGTTGTCTGCAGCATGATTCTGCGTTGCTTGTGTATTCAATTTTAGCAAAACAGAAAGTCTATTATGTTTGTTGACGGTCTGACACTACTAATTACTAGGTTATATTTGAATATGATGCTGATTAATTTTTATTTTCATTTCCTTTATTCTTTATTTTGGTTTTTGATTTCATGTTTAGTTCTCTGATAATTTTGCCTACCCTTCTTTTTTAATTATGTCGCTTCAGAAGAATATTTTTACGCAGCTTATATCTTCATTTATATCTTCTAACTTACAGGTCATTTTTCAAAAGATCCTTTTCTGATGGAAACATTCTTCACCAAACTGGGTCACCTATGTCAGCCACAAATTCTAAGCAAGAGAAATTTGCCAATTCAACTTTGCCTGATCGATCACAAGGAGGAAATAATGGCCTTTCAGAGTCATCACCTGAGATATCAACTTGTGAAAGCGATATTTCATATTCGAGGTTGCTTTCCTTTCTCATCGTGGCCTTTCCTCCTCCCTTTGTAGTGTCATCTGTTCTGATTAATTACCAGAGCCATCTATTCTCCATAAACCTTTTGGAGATGAGATAGAATCTGCTGTTTTATTTGTATGGATTTCTTAATCTTTATAATCTATATGTTTGGCCAAGCTAGTATTTATATCAATGCTTTTGTTTAAATGTCACTTTGTCAATCAACCATATACTTCATGGTTTCCTGTAAAGAAAGGAATTCATCTTGCATGTTACATTATGGTTGTCCCATTAAAGCTCTTGTTTGATATGGCTATCTTCAAACTCTTTGTGTAGGTATACACCCTCGATGCCTCGAAGGCAGCTATTTGGAGACGTGCAAAGAGATCGCTGTCTTGAACCTGATCACATATTCTTCTCTGAACATGGGGACGGATTCAATTGTTCTAACTTTGTTGACCTAGACTGGCTTTCATCCTCTGGAAATTCATGTGAGGATGAGCCATTTGAGAGGTATTTTACCTTTTCTGTAATCATGGATGGTCTAAAGCTCCCAGACTAGTATGAGATGTCACAGAACAAATGCATACTTTCTTAATAAAGAAAAATACATTTGCATATATATTTATATATGCCCTTTTCTGTTTCTAACTTCTCTGTTATTTGCTTGATTTATTACCTAAACTATATAGGTTAAAAGATCTATTAGCTTAAAAATTTAAGTTATGCTATTTTTGGAATTGAACCTGCCATTAATAACCCCACAACATGCATGCACCCATAAAACAGGTACTTCTCTTTCGCAAATTGTTCTATAACGTTGTTCATATAGGGTAAGGATAATTATTTTGCATTTTTAAGGGTAATGAGCTTGTTTTCACAATTTCTTTGAGTTAGAAGACAATCATGGGATAAATTGTTTACAAATATGAGAAGAAAATACGGTTTAGTTATTGTTTGCAAATATGCAGGTCATTAGCTGCTGGACTTTCATCGGAGAATGTTGTCAATGGAATATTGGGAGAAACAACCCCATCCACTAGCGAATATGGATCAAGTTTGAAGGTCAGTACTTGTTAACTCTTACTTTTATGGCTATATTTTTAGCATAAACTATTATTCATATCTTATCATTGAAAAAGAAAAAAAGTATAATAGTTTGTTATCAACTCAATCTAACTGTAAAAGTTTTACCTCTAGTACTGTTGAGACTGGCTCCTTTTGTGCTTACTGATAATTCCTAGGGCTATGCTTGGTCTGTGGTATCTATGATACCACGTGGGAATGTCCTTCCCACCTCTTTCAATGCTATTTTAGTGGGAAAGTGTACATTTTTTGTTCTTGTGGGAATCAGATTACCATATTTGGTTAACGTGGGAAAGTTATTAAATTTTGAGGGTATAAGAGGAAAGTCAAGGGAAAAAGGGTAACCCTTTCCCACCCTTTCGGGTGTGAATCATATTACTACAACTTTACCAACTAGAGTAGGAAAGTGGTGGGAATTGCTTTTCCACCGAGAACCGTATCCCTCCAACCAAACATGGGAAAGTTACTTACCTTACCACACTTTCCTACAACTTTCCACGAACCAAACGGCACCTAGAGAGTAATTTGATTATTGTTTTCTATGCCACTTATGATAAACGGTTAGTAAAAAGCAATGAACAGTGGAAAAGAAAAGAAAACCATGGACGTGAAAAATATCTTACTCCTGACAGATAACTCCCTTCAAACTAGAAAATGCAGCTATGAATATTTATATTCCCATGCAGAATGTAACGTCTAACCCTCCTTTTGTGTTATTCAGGGAAGGCAGCAGACTGGAACTGAGTCATCCTTTGCGAATTCTCATAATTCCAATGCTCTCGAGGAATTCACTGATAGTTTTGTGCAGTGGGTAAACGACGGAGAGATGCTTTGCCATTAAGGTTTTGCTTCTTTTCCTGAAATTGGTGAATCATACACCGATGGCTCCACTAATACCAGTTGCTGCCTCGATACAATCCACCAAGAGTGACTGATATCAAAGGGAGAAGCAGAAGCCGTTGTGCTGGCTATGTAAGATATTTACAAGCAGTTGTTGATCCTCATGTATGACTACAGCACTGATTCCTTCTTAAAAAAGAAAAAAAAAAAGCCTCAATCGGAAACTGATACTCGTACAAAAGAGTAAATAGTCAACAGTTAAGAAGAAAAAATTCTTTTTTTTGGAGCTCATCTTTGCCCTAATTCCTTTATTCCGTAAATGGACGACGACGTAGGCTTTCAGACTTGTAAATATGTTTTTTCCCCTGCTTCAAGAGCTCCATTTTTAGGATTTCAGTTTATTGATTCTTTATTTCCGTTTCATGTTTATCCTAATCCAAGGGCGGACATGGAATTAACGTTGCAGTTAAGAAGTGTTTGGAGGAAGGACCAGTTTTAGGACTGATGTTGCTTTGTTTGTCTTGGAAACCCGAAGCCTTGTTCTTTTTTCTTTTCTCCGCTTTTCCTTCTACTGTTTGACTATGCTTTGTTTCTCTATGGTATGTTGGTTCATACGTAACGGGAAACCTTCCAGTCTCCAGAGATAACTATTAATTATTGGGTTATCAAGGGCTAGTCCAATGTGAGCTCATAGCGAGCCCAATTTAAGACACGCTCAATTGGGTCCAAAACCTGGCTTTTCGACCCAATAAAAGCTCTCAGCCGATTAGTGCCAACTCGAAGACCAGAAATCGGTCGAATCAACCCAGATTAGGCCCAATCTAATAAGGATCTGTTCAGTGTAAAAGACAAAAACATAAATAGGATGGGGCGTTCCGAGAATCGAACTCGGGACCTCTCGCACCCAAAGCGAGAATCATACCACTAGACCAAACGTCCACTTTGCTTCAACTTCTTTTAAAAAATAAAAAATTCATAGAAGGAACGGTGGGTCAATACCAAATGCCGAACTGAATTTCAGACTCTAGGAGCAATTCTATATCAATAACTATTATATTTCCTACAACACCTAAGGAAAAATTCAAGCTATAACGTGCACGAGTTAATTAAAGTAGAATCTAAAAATGGGGCAGGACCCTGAAATGGCTGTAAGACATTGTTGCCCATCGTCTACACTTGAAAGTTTCCCTCAAACATATACTCAATAACCCTGCCCCTCAGTCACTCCCATGGAATTTCATTTGCAATCAAACAATTAAGACATAATTGGACGTTAGACTTCAAAGAAAATGCATGAAAGATTTACATGGCACTCTCCACTTCATGTTTTAAACTACTGCATATATCAAAGAAACTAGTTGTTGAGACCTGATAGTAGTTAGTACTTTTTTTTTTTGTGAAGTGAAAATGATTTGATCGTAGTTAGTACTTAATACTGGCCTTACAATACAAAATCCACAATCTCATAGTAAAAATATAATAAAGGGAAATATTCACGGGAGGCTCTCTTCATCAGAACCAATAAATCAAGATAATCTTTGAGATAGGTTCGCGAATCAAAGAGTATTCTAAAGTAGCTTGTTCTTTTTCCCATATTTAAGATCAAAAAAGAAAAGTAGGGCGTCTAACATGCCAGCATCACTGAAACAGCTGGGGAATAACTCCAAAATTGTCCCTAGAACTGATCAACCAAGAATGGGAAAGATACGGGTGATGTGCTCCAATGGAACACTGTCAGCAGCACTTTTCTTCAGCTCAGGATGATTAAATTCGTTCTGAGGTAAAACTATTAGTTGATCCCTGGCATGACCCTTCTCAAGAGTCCAACCACTGTTCGCCACCTGGTGTTCAAGGAATTTGTCCAACGACAGACCTTCGATGTTAATAGCCTGTCAAAGACCCAGAAGAAAGCATAAAATTCAGATATATCACCGGGAATGAAAATAGATGGTCAAATAACAACAATAAACACACCAATTGAATTGCATTTTGCATACATAACAAGTGAGCTCTACATACCTCAGCAAGTACAGGTCGGGGAATCTTTTGATATGTCAGCGAGAGGACATGAATGGCATAAGCTTGAATTGCTTGCTCAAATCCTGCGTAGAGTCAACTAGTAAGCCACACAGAATTCACAAATGAAATGCAAATCAAACGCAGCAGAGGAGCAATAAATGAAGTAAACAATATCTTTGGAAATGGTAATAGTGCAGAGCTGGACTGTCCAATTGTTAGTTGTTACATAACAGGGATAGAGGCCCCAAAGAGCAGCAAAAACAAGTAAACATGTCCTCTAGTCATCAACTACACCTATGGATAAACTCATCAGAGTCTAATTATTGAATAACAATCAGTCCAAGATCCTGATTTCTACAATGGTAAAAGACACTTGTACATTTTTCCATAAAGGTGATCCACCATAAATCATCCATTCAACCAGAAAATGCAGACATTAGAATACAACAACTTCACTACATGAAAGTTAAATATTACCTGGCACAGCCTCAACTATATGACGACTTTTAGCTGCTTCATCCCAAAACTGACGAAATCTTCCTGTCTGCAAATGAAGTAGACATAATGAAATCATCCGTCTCAATTCTGTTCATAATTTACGGAACAGAGCAAAAATATACCTCCAGATAATGGGAGAGAACAATCAGTGTCTTGAACTGCTCCTCCATTTGCTGAAGCACATACAAAAATACTTAGAAAGTAGAGTAAGAGCTTATTTTACAGTTGAGAAAAATGTTTTTACGCTAAAGATGGAATGGTCAAACAAAAAACAAAGAAGACTACACAACCATAATCTCTTTGATGTACGTATGCACTTAGGTAAGTGGTTCTCACAAGTGTATTCATGCCATGAGCTTACCTAAACAGAAAAGCATATGTATCCTCATAGGCAGATTTCTCAAATTTAACGCAGATAAGTGCATTTATTTTCAATTTACTACAATGACGTAGAATAGTTATGAAACAACATTTCACTTAACTTATTCAGATAACAAACATCTGTTATTCCTCTATTCCCCTTCAATTACAAGTTCGCAATTAACTTTCAAAGTCCTGATCTCTTTGAAGGTCTAGATTGTTAAGTATAATTCAATGCAAGATTGAGAATGGCCAAAATTCAACCTATGCCAAAGCTAATTAAAGCATGCATAGATATTGATGTCTAAATGTGGTTGGAATAAAAAGGCAAATATACTGTGAGAATGTACCACTCGCTCTGGAATCAAAAAGAGACAAAGGCTGAAATCTGGAGCTGGCATTGCCATGAGGGCCTGCACAAGAGTAGGGAGCGAGGAGGAAACAAAGCATTAGAAACACATTTCCTACTAACAAGCTGATACATAATTTTTACTTTAGCATGCAAAAGGGCCAAAGCATACCTTAACCAGAATGCGTGCGACAATTTGGGTGCTCATACGCTCAGGCTCAAACTACAGGAAGACAGTAATGTTCGGATTAGCAAATGCTGATAGCTTACTCTATTTTTTTAACATGACTTACATTTCATCTTTCGCCTTCTTAAGCCAGTCTTAACTGTACAAATTTAGCAGCCTAAGGTAGTTAAATAACCTTAAAACCCATTAAACAAGAATATAGAGCTTGGTTCACACACACACACACACTATAACTCATGCCCTGAGCAAGACAGAAGAAATGAGAATGAAGGTACCTGGTAGAGGCGAAGAAGGCAGAGATTAGCTTCCAGACTATATCTTTGCGATGAAACCTGGCAGAAACAGAATTTGTTATCAGTTCATCAATGTCCACTACATGCAAAAATGTCTTTCAGAACTTCCAATTCAAAAAATTCATTTCAATCAATTATAAGAACAAGTTTTAAGCGCCAAATAAGTTAGTACTAACCACCATCCAGAAAACAAAGCATCAAATCATTAAATGGCCTAAACTTCCTCCAGTTCACATATAGCATCAGAGCCTTTAAAAGTAACAATCGTAATCATATTAAACGCCCAATGTACAAAATCTTTTTCATTTTAATCCCCCCCCCCTCTGTTTTTGGGGTAGAGGCTAAAAAATCCAGCAAATTTTAGGTCGCCATAAATCCAGCACCCGAAACAAATTAAGGCTGACTTTACAAAACAATTAGAATTTAAAATCGAAAAAAAGCTGAAAAGGGCGAGAGAAACAGAGAGAGAGAGAGGGAGAGGGACCTGGTCATTAACGTAGTTCTCGAGATCGGGGAGGATGTCGGGATTGTAAGGATTGAGAGCGACAAGCTGCTCCACTGTGTAAGAAACCTGTTGGGGCTGTTTTGGAGATTCCCTTTCTCTTCCCATTCTTTATTATCTTTTTCGTTTCTTCGCCGAGCTGTTACGTTCCCGGAAGGAGGTGGCTTGTTTCGCAGGTTCAACAACGGCAACACACAGAGAGGAAGAGAGGTAGAGTTAGGATAGAAAAGGGTTTAGGGTAATAAAGGCAGCCATTGCAGAATACAAGTCGAATTTCAGTTAAAAAAAAAAGGTAAAATTACTCTTATAGCCCCTTCATGTTTTATTTTGTTTTTTGTTTTTTAAAATTTCTAAAGTCTCAATAAAAATAAAAATAGTAAGAATAGGTAGAAATCTCGAAAGATGATCGGTTATCTGTGGGGGGATCCTAACCAAATGGTAATATTTGAAAGTAAAGCAAGAGCTTAATGATAAAGAGATTGAAGTAAGATTGAAAAGTAGATTAGAAATTGCAATAGCAGGATTACAACTTGAAAATAAGAACAAGGATGATGAAAATAAAGGAACTTGGTTGAAATTGAAAAACAATACAAGGAAATTGATAACACTAGCGGATCAAACAAGAGTTTGATATTGTCTTCCAATGTCAGCCTCAATTGAGCTGATTGATTTTCATGACTTCAAGGCTTGCCATCTGCCTAAATTACTTAACTTGCAGATGTTGGTCAATGGCAATTACAATCTCTTAACTTGAATGCGTGATCTGTTACACATAGTATGACACGGTTTGCATCATCTTCAAGATTGACTAAGAAGAATTTCATGGAGACAAATCGAAACCGTAAAAACTGATCCGAAAAAATTTTCATCAGTTTTTTGCCACAATACTCGTAAAATAAAATATATATTATTCGACGCCAAAAAAATTGAAGGGCATTTCACTCTTCTAATATCAATTTTCCATTTTTTTCTTAATCAATTTCTAATTAAATCGAAACAAGATTAAGATGCTTGTAAAAACAAATCCTAAAATTCAATGTGGCTAAAATTTGGTTAGACGAATATAGAAATTTCAAGGAGTCTTGGCGCCAAAAATCATGCAAAACTGAGTCGGGGCTCCAGAACACATTTTTAACCAAAAACCGTGATGGTTATTACACGATTTCGCAAAAACTGGCCCGAAATTTTTTTTTCTTAATTTTTGGCCATAATACTCGTAAAAAATATATAATTCAACGCCAAAAAGATTGAAGGGCTTTTCAGCTTCTAATATCATTTTTCTTTTTTTCTTTTTCAGAATTAATTTCTAATTAAATCGAAACAAGATTCTGATGCTCGAAAAAATAAATTCTTAAATCCAATGTGATTGGGATTTGGTTAGATGAATATAAATTTTTCAAGGAGTCTTGGCGTCAAAAATCTTGTAAAACTGGGCCGGGGCCTTGGAACGCGTTTTTAGTCAAAAACTAATGCTCGTACACGATTTCGGCTAAAATTTCGCAAAAACTGACCAGAAAAATTTCTTTCTCAATTTTTGGCAAAAATACCCGTAAAAAATATACAATTCAATGGCAAAAAGATTGGAGAGATTTTCACGCTTCTAATATCGATTTTCCTATTTTTTCCAAATTAATTTATAAATAAATCGAAATCGGTTTTCTGATGCTTGTAAAAACAAATTCTTAAATCCAATGTGGCTGACATTTGGTTAGATGAATATAGATCTTTCAAGGTGTCTCGGTGCAAAAAATTATACAAAACTGAGCCGGGGTCTCGGAATGCGTTTTTAGCGAAAAACTGTGATGTATATTATACGATTTTGGGTAAATTTTGCAAAATTTGACCTGAAAATTTTTTTCTCAATTTTTATCCACAATACTCATAAATATATAAAATTCAACGCCAAAAAGATTTAAGGGCTTTTCACTATTCTAATATCATTTTCCCTATTTTTCTTCCAAATTAATTTATAATTAAATTGAAATCGGTTTCTGATGCTTGTAGAAACAAATCCTTAAATCCAATGTGGCTGAAATTTGCTTAGATGAATGTAGACATTTCAAGGAGTCTCGGCGCCAAAAATTATGCAAAAATGAGCCAAGGTCCGGGAACGCGTTTTTAACAAAAAACTGTGATGGATATTACACGATTTCGACTAAAATTTTGCAAAAATTGACCAGAAAGATTTTTCCTCAATTTTTGGCCACAATACTCATAAAAAAATATATAATTCAATGCAAAAAATATTGAAGGGCTTTTCACGCTTCTAATATCGTTTTCCCTATGTTTTTTTTCCAAATTAATTTCTAATTAAATCGAAACTGGTTTCTGATGCTCGTAGAAACAAATCCTTAATCCAATGTGACTGATATTTGGTTAGGACAATATAAATATTTCAAGGAGTCTTGGCGCAGAAAATCATCCAAAACTGAATCGGGCCCCGGAACGCGTTTTTAGCCAAAACCGTGATTGTTTTTTTTTTTTTGAGAACAAAACAAGAAAAAAAAACGTGATTGTTAGTAGACGATTTCTGCTAAAGTTTTGCAAAAACTGACCCGAAAATATATTCCTCAATTTTTGGCGAAAATACTCGTAAAAAATATATAATTCAATGCCAAAAAAATTGAAGACCATATCACGATTCTAATATCATTTTTCCAATTTTTTCTTTATTAATTTCTAATTAAATGGGAACAAGATTGAGATGCTCGTAAAAACAAATCCTTAAATCCAATGTGATTGAGACTTGGTTAGATGAATATAGAAATTTCAAGGAGTCTTGGCGCCAAAAATCATGCAAAATTGAGAAGGGGCTCCGGAATGCGTTTTTAACCAAAAACCGTCATGGTTACTACACGATTTCGCAAAAACTGACAGGAATTTTTTTTTTCGATTTCTGACTAAAATACTCGTAAAAAATATATAATTCAACGCAAAAAGAATTAAATGGCTTTTCAGCTTCCAATATCATCTTTTCCTTTTTTTTCAGAATTAATTTTTAATAAAATCGAAACAAGATTCTGATTCTCTTAAAAACAAATCCTTAAATCCAATCCGACTGAGATTTGGTTAGATGAATATAACTATTTTAAGGAGTCTTGGCGCCAAAAATCATGCAAAACTGGGTCGGGGTCTTGGAATGCATTTTTAGCTAAAACCGTGATGGATAGTACACGATTTCGGCTAAAATTTCCCTAAAACTGACCAGAATTTTTTTTTGAATTTTTGACAACAATACTTGTAAAAAATATATAATTCAACGACAAAAAGATTGGATGACTTTTCCCGCTTCTAATATCGATTTTCTTTTTTTAAAAAAAAATTTCTGAATAAATCAAAACCGGTTTCTGATGCTCATAAAAACAAATTCTTAAATTCAATGTGACAGAGGTTTGGTTAGATGTATATAGATATTTTAAGGAGTCTCGGCGCAAAAAATCATGCAAAACTGAGCCGGAGTCCCTGAATGCATTTTTAGCGAAAAACCGTGATCGTTACACAATTTTGGCTAAAGTTTTGAAAAAATTGACTTGAAAGATTTTTCCTCAATTTTTGGCCACAATAATCATAAAAAATATAAAATTCAATGCCAAGAAGATTGAATGGCTTTTTACGCTTCAAATATCATTTTCCCTGTATAAATCGAAACGAGTTTCAGATGCCCGTAGAAACAAATCCTTAAATCCAATGTGGCTGAAATTTAATTAGGTGAATATAAAAAAATTTCAACGAGTCTTGGTGCAAAAAATCATGCAAAACTAAGTCGGGGCCTCGCAATGCCTTTTTAGGCAAAAACCATGATGTTAGTACACGATTTCGACTAAAATTTCGCAGAAACTGACCATCAATTTTTTTTACTGAATTTTTGGTAACAATACTCGTAAAAAATATATAATTCAATGGGAAAAAAGATTAGAGGGCTTTTCATGCTTCTAATATCGATTTTCTTATTTTTTTGAATAAAATTCTAAATAAATCGAAACCGGTTTTTGATCCTCATAGAAACAAATTCTTAAATTTAATGTGGCTGAGATTTGGTTTGATGAATATAGATATTTCAAGGAGTCTTGGCGCCATAAATCATGCAAAACTGAGCGGGGTCCCTGAACGTATTTTTAGCGAAAAATCGTGATGGTTACACTATTTCGGCTAAAGTTTTGAAAAAATTGACCTGAAAGATTTTTCCTCAATTTTCTGTGACAATATAAATATATAAAATTCAACGCCAAGAAAATTGAAGGGCTTTTAACGCTTCTAATATCGTTTTCCCTATGTTTTTTCGAAATTAATTTCTAATTAAATTGAAACTAGTTTCTAATGCTCGTAGAAACAAATCCTAGATTCGGTTAGGACAGTATTGATATTCCAATGAGTTTTGGTGCATAAAATAATGCAAAACTGAGCTGGGACCCCGAAATGTGTTTTTTGCAAAAAACCGTGATGGTTTCCTCAATTTTTGGCGACAGACGACAGTACTCGTAAAAAATATATAATTCAACGCCAAAAAAAATTGAAGGGCATTTCACGATTCTAATAGAAATTTTCCATTTTTCTTAATTAATTTCTAATTAAATAGAAACAAGATTGAGATGCTTGTAAAAACAAATCCTTAAATCCAATATGGTTAAGATTTTGTTAGATGAATATAGATATTTCAAGGAGTCTTGGTGCCAAAAATCATGCAAAACTGACACAGGGCTCTGGAACGCGTTTTTAACGAAAAACCGTGATTGTTACTTTTTTTCAGCTAAAGTTTTGAAAATTGTCCCGAAAGATTTTTCCTCAATTTTTGGCCACAATACTTATAAAAAATAAAAAAATTCAACGCCAAGAATATTGAAGAGCTTTTCACGTTTCTAATATCGTTTTCCCTATTTTTTTTCCAAATTAGTTTCTAATTAAATCGAAACCGGTTTCTGATGCTCGTAGAAACAAATCCTTAAATCCAATGTGGCTGAAATTTGGGTAGATGAATATAGATATTTCAAGGAGTCTTGGCGTAGAAAATCATGCAAAATTGAGCCGGGGCCCCGGAACGTGTTTTTAGCATAAAACTGTGATTGTAATACACGATCTCGGCTAAAATTTCACCCGAAAATTTTATCCTCAATTTTTGACCACAATACTCGTAAAAAATATATAATACAATGACAAAAAAATTGAAGGGCATTTCACACTTCTAATATCAATTTTCTTATTTTTTCAGAATTAATTCCTAATAACATCGAAACATGATTCTGATGCTCGTAAAAGCAAATCCTTAAATACAATGTGGCAGAGATTTGGGTAGATGAATATAGATATTTCAATGAGTCTTTGCGCGGAAAATCATGCAAAACTGAGTCGGGGCCCCGGAATGCGTTTTTAGCATAAGACCGTGATTGTTAGTACACGATCTCAGCTAAAATTTCACCCAAAAAATTTATTCTCAATTTTTGACCACAATACTCGTAAAAAATATATAATACAATGCCAAAAAATTTGAAGGGCATTTCACACTTCTAATATCATTTTTCCATTTTTTCTTAATTAATTTCTAAAATAGAAACCAGATTGAGATGATTGTACAAAGAAATCCTTAAATCCAATGTGGCTGAGATTCGATTAGATGAATATAGAAATTTCGAGGACTATTGACGCAAAAAATTATGCAAAACAAATCCTACATGATTTCGCAAAAACTGATCGGGAAAAAATTTTTCCTCATTTTTTTTGTCAAAATACTCGTAAAAAATATATAATTCAATGCCAAAAAATATTGAAGGGCTTTTTAGCTTGTAATATCATTTTTCTTATTTTTTCAGAATTAATTCCTAATAACATCGAAACATGATTCTGATGCTCGTAAAAGCAAATCCTTAAGTCCAATTTGACTGAGATTTGCTTAGATGAATATAAATATTTCTAGGAGTCTTGACGCCGAAAATCATGGAAAACTGGATCGGGGCCCCGGAAAGCGTTTTTAGCCAAAAACCATGATGTATCGTAGACTATTTCAGCCAAAATTTCGCAAAAGCTGACTAAAATTTTTTTTTCTCAACTTTTGGTGACAATACTCGTAAAAATATATAATTCAACAACAAAAAGGTTAGAGGGTTTTTCACGCTTTTAATATCAATTTTCCTAATTTTTTTGAATAAATTTCTAAATAAAGAAACTAGTTTTTGATGCTCATAAAAACAAATCCTTAAATTCAATGTGGTTGAGATTTTGTTAGATGAATATAGAAATTTCAAGGAGTCTCGGCGCCAAAAATTCTGTAAAATTGAACCGGGAACCCGGAACGTGTTTTAAGCGGAAAAAAGAAACGTAATGGATATTTCACGATTTCAGCTAAAATTAACCTGAAAGAGTTCCTCAATTTTTGGCCACAATATTGATAAAAAGTATATAATTCAACATTAAAAAGATTGAAGGGCTTTTCACGCTTCAACTATTGTTTCTCTCTTTTTTTTTCCAAATTAATTTTTGATTAAATCGAAATAAGATTTGGATTCTCGTAAAAACATATCCTTAAATCCAGTGTGGCTGAGATTTGATTAGATGAATATAGATATTTCAAGGAGTCTTGGCTCCGAAAATCATGCAAAACTGAGCCAGGGCACCGGAACGCGTTTTTTGCAAAAAACTGTGATGGTTTGTACACGATTTCGATTCAGATTTTGCAAAAACAGACCCGAAAAAATTTTTCGTCAATTTTTGGTCATAATACTCATAAAAACTATATAATTCAACATTAAAAATATTAAAGGACTTTTCACGCTTCTAATATCGTTTTTCCTATTTTTTTCCATATTAATTTTTATTTAATCGAAACAAGGTTCAGATGCTCGTAAAAACATATTCTGAAATCCAAAGTGGCTGATATTTGATTAGATGAATATAGATATTTCAAGGAGTCCAGGCGCCAAAAATCATGCAAAACTGAGCCGGGATCCCGGAACGCGTTTTTAGCAGAAAACTGTGATAGTTAGTACACGATTTCGGTTCAAATTTTGCAAAAACTGATCCGAAAAAATTCTTGATCAATTTTTGGCCACAATACTCATAAAAAATATATAATTCAGCACCAAAAACATTGAACGATTTTTCACGCTTCGAATATCATTTTCATGTTTTTTTTT
>AWUE01017583.1:0-46069 GCA_001974825.2 Corchorus olitorius
TAAAACTGTGATGGTTACACGATTCCAGTTCAAATTTTGCAAAAACTTATCCGAAATAATTCTTCATCAATTTTTGGCCACAATACTCATAAAAAATATATAATTCAACACAACAAACATTGAAGGGCTTTTCACGCTTCGAATATCGTTTTTCATGTTTTTTTCCAAATTAATTTTTATTAAATCGAAACAAGATTCAGATGCTCGTAAAAACAAATCCTTAAATCCAATGCGGCTAATACTCATAAAAAATATATAATTCAACTCCAAAAACATTGAAGGGCTTTTCACGCTTCTAATATCGTTTTTCCTATTTTTCCAAACTAAATTTTGATTAAATCGAAACTGGATTTGGATGCTAGTAAAAACATATCCTTAAATCCAGTGTGGCTGAGATTTGATTTGATGAATATAGATATTTCAAGGAGTCTCAGCACCAAAAATCATGCAAAACTGAGCCGGGGGCCCGGACCGCGTTTTTAGCAAAAAACTGTGATTGTTAGTACACGATTTCGGTTCAAATTTTACAAAAAATGACCCGAAAAAATTTTTCATCAATTTTTGTCCATAATACTCATAAAAAATATATAATTCAACACTAAAAATATTGAAGGACTTTTCACGCTTCTAATATCGTTTTTCCTATTTTTTCCAAATCGATTTTTATTAAATCGAAAAAAGATTCAGATGCTCGTAGAAACATATCCTTAAATCTAATGCAGCTAAAATTTAATTAGATTAATATAAATATTTCAAGGAGTCTCGGCGCCAAGAATCATGCAAAACTGAGTGAGGGCCCCGGAACGTGATTTAAGTAGAAAATTTTGAAAAAACTTACCCGAAAAATTTTTTTATCAAATTTTGTCCACAATACTCATGAAAAATATATAATTCAACACCAAAAACATTGAACGGCTTTTCACTCTTCTAATACAGTTTTTTCTATTTTTTTCCAAATTAATTTTTGATTAAATATAAACAAGATTCAGATTCTCGTAAAAACATATCCTTAAATCCAATGTGGCTGAGATTTGATTAGATAAATATAGAAATTTCAAGGAGTCCCAGGTCCAAAAATCATTCGATACTGAGCCGCGGCCGCGGAACGCGTTTTTAGGCAAAAATCGCGATTGTTTGTACACTATTTCGATTCAGATTTTGTAAAAACAGACCCGAAAAAGATTTTCGTCAATTTTTAGCCACAATACTCATAAAAAAATATATAATTCAACATCCTACAAAAAACTTACCCGAAAAAATTCATCAATTAGAGGCCACAATACTCATAAAAATTAATAATTCAACTCCAAAAACATTGAAGGGCTTTACACGCTTCTAATATCGTTTTTCCCCAACTGAATATGCATGTCCCCTACTGAATATGCAACTACATGACCCTACTGAATATGCAACGACATGACCCTACTAAATATGCAACTACATGTCCCATGCAACTACAAGACCCTACTAAATATGCAACTACATGTCCCATGCAACTACAAGACCCTACTACATGTCCCCTACTGAATATGCAACTACATGACCCTACTGAATATGCAACTACATGACCCTACTGAATATGCAACTACATGTCCCTACTGAATATGCAACTACATGTCCCCTACAGAATATGCAACAAAATGTGCCTACTGAATATGCAACTACATGACCCTACTGAATATGCAACTACATGTCCCCTACTGAATATGCAACTACATGTCCCCTAATGAATATGCAACAAAATGTGCCTACTGAATATGCAACTACATGTCCCCTACTGAATATGCAACTACATGTCCCCTACTGAATATGCAACTACATGTCCCCTACTGAATATGCAACTATATGACCCTACTGAATATGCAACTACATGTCCCCTACTGAATATGCAACTACATGTCCCTACTGAATATGCAACTACATGTCCCCTACTGAATATGCAACTACATGTCCCCTACTGAATATGCAACTACATGACCCTACTGTATGAACTACGTGACGTGATGCAAATGGCCCTACTGAATATGAACTATGTTTATGCATATGACCCTACTGAATATGAGTTATGTGAGGCAAATGACCTTAGTGAATAATATATGCAATAGCCCAATAACCTCTCACAATTAGCAGGCATCCCTAAATTCCTTTCTTTACGCAAGTGCTGTGGAGTGCCAAGCACCAGCCGTCAAGTCTCATTCTTTTAAGCAAAATCCACATTGTGATGCCAGCACCAAACACATATCTGCCAAATTAAACCAAAATTAGTTCAATTGAGTTAAAGCCAGCCTATGATACACCACACATCTTCCTCCTTCTGTGAGTCTCTCATTCTTATTTTATCATTCAACTGATTTCAATGATTTAAATTGACAAAGAAATTAATTACTTAACGAAAACATCAATTAGCAGGACATTATGTAAGTGGAAATGCTTGGTTTTTCAAGCATATCAAATTGCAGGTATGAACATAAACAACAAAGAAGTTTTGACATTTTCAAGCAAACCATGTAAAATGCAAATTTTTAAGAGAAGTGAAAAAAAAACAAAAAAAAAGTCAGCAAACTCACCAAAAATTGGAAAATGTTTCAGCGGTATTCAGAAAGCATATTATTCGAAATAGGGAAGGAAAGGAAAGTGATATATTGAAAAGTCATCTCATCTATCGGTTGCCTTCAAGTTCACTATGACAAAAGTAATACAGACAACTTCTAGCAGAGTTACCTTATCTACAGCAGGTTTGCCCTAGCCACCAAGACGATACCCAAAGCCTGCTCCTTAAGGGATGGGTGCATTTAGCCACAATATTCTCAAATGTGGCATGATGGTGGACCACCATTTCTCTGAAAGGGCAAATTGCAAGTTAATATAATACCAAATATACCAACTCAGAGTCAAAAATAAACTACTAATAATTACCCAAAAACAACCTGCATGGTAATAAGCATGGTGGTGGAGCACCCTCTGGCATACCAAGAGCTCGTCGCTTCATGTGATAAAGAGTCGGTTTCATCTTCCTCAGTTTAACCTGTACTCCAAACATACCATGTTAATTTAAAACAAAGGGAAAATCTATTGAGAAATAGATTGGTTTCGCTAGAACTTAGTATATCCTCTTATCATCTGCAAAATTCCAATAAATTGCTCTGTTATGTCCCTATAATCTACACAATTCAACTCACAGCCTTAAGATGTTCAGGTTCATATCAATCAATTTCAGATCAATTTTCACACATCCCAATGAAATACAGGAGACAGCCTAATAATATTTATGAAGAAATAGCAGAAAAAGTACCTTAGATTCTTTCCCTTCATGATAGAAATACACGTAAGTTGAAAGCTTTGGCTTTGCCTGATATTTAAAGAATGCACCATAGAGAACCTACAAAACAGAAATCAAAGCATCATTAGCTAAATAACAAGACAATATCACCATTACAGATTGGAGTAACATGATTAAAAGCACCTTGGTGTGGAGTATCATTCATTTCGAATTGAATTGAAACAAAATTCAAGTATCCAAGAAACTAAGAAATCTGATCAACACGAAGCATTTAACTTGTTGTGTAAAAGCTGGCCATGTTCAAATGACCATACTTTCTTCTAAGAAAAATTTTGGCAAACCACTTGCACATATATTGAATACAGGAAAAGCAAAACGCAAAGGACTACCACATGGAACTTCAAACAACATTAAGATTTAAGATTCATTTTCACATTACAATACTAATATATTAATCGACTCGGATGTTTATATTACCTGAGCAAGGTGTTCCTCCCATCTGGCCTGCTTTCGCTCCCTGCTTGCCTTGTTCTTAGCACGCTTGGCCTCAAACTGATCAGAGAGTGTCTTCTCTCTTGCCTTCTCAGCTTTGGACTTATTGGTGCTTTCCATTAAGACACGCTTGTTCTTGAACAATTACTCTTAACCTTCATGTACATGTCATGGTACATGCGCTTGTCAATACTGGTCCAGCTACATGAAATAAATGTACTCACTAAAGCAAGAACATGCAGAATTACATGCAAAACATGATAAGAACTTCTTTAATACAGCCAACTCATAAGTCATAATTAAAAGCTTACAATTAGAGCAGCTGAACGGCAAAAAGCAGCTCCACTGGCATTTGATGCAGCATATTCATAATACTCTGCTTCCAGAAACATTCTGCCTCTGCAATAGCCAGGAGACAAGGATCGCGCAAATACAAAGGGGTGCCAGGGATTGGCCAGCCTCCACTACAAAACATATAGACAAATCATTACAAGGAATTGTTCCTAGCATCTCAAACAGACTAAGACTTCTACTACAGAGACAAAATTTCTAATTGACATCATTCTCTACAAATCAAACAGCATATGCACAATTTTATCAATAGAAAAAGTCCACCAATCACATAAAACCTGTCACAAGTCAGAGCATCAAACTTACCCAATATCTAGCGGTTTCTTCTGCATGGGAAACGAGGTGGAGCAGTATAACTAGGTTGATAAGGCTGCCCAGCAGTTAAAAGGCAGAATATATCAGCAAGCAGCCATGACAACCAAATGAAAATAGCCACTAAAAATAAACCATGAAAAGAACAATAGGAGTAAACAGAGATAATAATGCCTGAATGATGCTCTTATGAACCACTCACACAATGAATCTTGAGAAGTAAAACAACATTGAAAAGTAACCTACATGATAGGCCAGACAAGTGACACAAGGGCATTTCTCATCAATTTAAAACTAATAGTCTTCCTGAATTCAGTTGATTTACCCTCTCCCACAATCATGTGAAACAACTTTACAACTTACATCGAAATACACAAACTTTCAATTTATTTTACTGAGAGAAAATAAAAGGCCTAAAAGTGCTAGTTCAAAATCTTGTAACAACAACTTTTATAAAGGATTGAGTAAAGAAGATACTTGATGACATATCTCACAACACCTTTCTCATTGCACCAATGCTGCACGCACTTCCTATGAGCATACTGCAAGTGAAAACATATAGAACTTAGCAAATGCCTTTCCAAAGAAAGCTCCTTTTATATAGCATTGAAGGCACCAAACAAGTAATGCTAATTGCTAGAATAAGCAGAATTTGATAAGGTTCAATAAAACAAAACTCCAGCCACAAAAGCTTTAAAAATGAACTTTACATTTCTACAAAGAAACTAGCTTTCTCGCCAATACATAATGAAAACTAAAAAAATGAATAACCTTGAGGCTGCCACTGCAAGCACAAGCAGTCTCAAGATTCTGAATGGAACCTTACTCCTGACAAATGCGGCACTCCACAGCCTGAATCAGTGGCTCCTCATTCTCCTCTGATATACGGATGGAGATCTACGTATTTTACTCTCTCTGATCTTTGAGCAAGTTTCCCCTGATCCAAACATCACAATCCATAACATTACTCTCACAATATTCAACAAAATTCATACCAAAGTAAAAGATTTAAATCCTCACAAAAAACTGACTTCAAATGACACCTTAATTTCAAGTGTGAGTGGCTGTCTAACACAAAAACAAAAACACACACAAATTAGCGCAAATCAAACAGCAGATCTTCTTAAATCGAACTCATGCAAAAAGTGTAAAAGAAACGGCAATTCAAAGTTGCTTTATCGGCAATACAAGGCCAAATCGGCAATACAAGGCCAAGCGCTACTATTGGTTCAGATATTTCCATAGCGATTCTCTTCACTGCTCGAATCAGTTGAAGATTTGGATTCAATTTAGTCACAATTGATCATTTCCGTTTATGGATTGAAAGAAACTAACAAGAATGCGTTTTCTTCTTCCTTGAGAGAAAGAGAGAAAATTTGGGGTAAAATGTACCTTGAGCTTCGACGATGGAAATAGCAGAGAGTCGGAAGCGATCTCTCAAGGGCTCGGGGAGTGAATCGTCCTCGTCGTGGTATTCTTCTTCTTCCTTCTCGAAATCGCTACTTTTTTTACTCGCTTCCGTTTAAAGAAATAAATAGGGTTCAAATCAATTTTCTGGTCTTCTCCCCCAAAATTGATTAATATTTCGATGTGTCTTGCCTTCTGATGGAGCAGGAGAAATGCGGGGGAATTTCAATTTTGAGGCACAGGATTTTTCTTCTAGAGGGAGCATATTGGACTACAATTTTTTTTTCTTCATGGGATGAAGAAAGGGTTTGGACTTTGGAGTTGGACCTCGTTTGGGCTAAGGGTCTTTTACAGTTCTTATCTGGTGGATTTTCTTTTTTTTTCCTTTTTGGACTTTCCTTTTGAGCTTACTAATAAGTAATGACTAAAATTTGGGGTAAATAAAAGAGATTTTCAATAGCAATGAAAAAACCTGATAAACCTTTTAATTTCCTATTGATATCTCAAATTATGTAGTCTATACTATATTCCAAGCTTATGAATGATAGCTTAATTTTTGGTACAAAAATTGTTACTCAAAAAATTTCATACACCTCTAAAAAGGTCTTTAAGGTTGAATCTCTTTGCAGGAGAGAGAAGGTTCGACTCATTCGAGGCGTGCCAGTTATTTTTTATAAACAATAACAAAAAGCTCCCTAAAATTATAGGTAGAAAATTAGTTTGTAAAAGTAGGAAGATGAATTGTGAGTTTTGCGTTTAAAGTCACAGAAGGCTGTCTACATTAAACGAGTGCGTTTGGTTGGGGTCATCTGAAATGCTTGTGGGAATCTGATGTGGGCATCTCGAATGGCCTACTTTGGTTGCATTTTTTTTTTTGTGTGGCATTTTTTTTTTTGTGTGGGAATCTCATTCCCACCCTAGTGGGCATCCGGATTACCACCTTCAACCCAACCCATGTAATCTAAGATAGCCCGTCTCATCTCATCATCTTACATGACTTTCTAAGCGGTATGACAAGATGATTAATGCTGCGATTTTTCTATAATAACACTATTAACTATGCAAGATGATTATGTTATTTTCGCATATTTGGTTTGCTCTTATTTTTGTACTAACCTTCTCTTTCTAAAAAATATTTATTGTCTTGGTACCAATATATATATATATATATATATATATATATATATATATGCAATATGTCGTAAATTTGAAGTTATTTACCAAAATCATGTTTGGCAGTCCTTCCTTGTGTAGAAGGAAGATCCCCATATATTTCCTGGGTTGCATCTTAATAGAAGAACTATAGAGTGATAGATGAAAAGAAAGAATACTATCATTGATGGGAGAGGATCCTCTCCAATGCAGACTAGTTGTGTAACAGTGTAAGCTAGGTTGACATATTAATCCTATTTGCTATCATTACAGAACTCCACCTCTTGACCTAGTGACAAGAGGCTAGGGAGTTCACCAAAAGAGCAGGGGTTTGAACCCCACTCTTCCCCCTCCCCTCCCCCTCATGTAAGACCCAAAAAAAAAACATGTGTGCTTTTTTCCCTTACAAATGCAAGAAATTTGAAATCAAATTCCACCCCATCCATGACTTCTTATCACATGGGTTAGCGAAATTTAGCTCAAACATCTCCTTGCTGATAGGCTCACCAGACTCGCAAAAGCCAACAAGTTTGGCAACGATTTCAGCACTCTCCTGAACCTGTTGCATATTCAAAGGGTCTGCCCATAGTTTGTTAACGAGTTGCAACCTCCTTTGCTTTCCTCCTGGAGGAACATCCCATTTCATATATAGCATCTCTCTTTCCTCCGCTGTCAGTTTTGAGCTCACCCTCTTTGCTAGATACTCTCTTTCTTGCTTAAGTGCCTTGATGCTGCATTCAACACCAATTGATAATATATAATTCTTTCAGATGATGAGCCTGTTGTCTTAACCAACCTTTATGAAAGAAATATTTACTGTAAAATGTAAGTCATTAGGTGCTAGGAACAACAAAACTGACCTTGATGCGACAGACCCTGCAGGCTCATCCCCTAAAAGTGCCGGGCTAGCATTGCCAAGCTCTGCAAAGTGCTGCTCCAACCATGTCAATCTTCTAAGCTCGACTTCCATATATATCTGATCAGCTGGGTCTCCTCTGAATAGCAGATAGAACTGTGTTCGATGTATAATTGATACATGGCACAAGTGCCATAACATAACAATTTGATTCCTCTGATCCTCAAACACTAGCTGCCATGGCATTGGTGACTGAAGAACACTATCTGTCTGAGTCTCATCAGTACCAGCCCCATTTGCTTCTTCCAGCTCCAACACCTGAGCAATAGTGGAGTAGCACAAAATATCAATATCAAGGCTTTATCTACCATACTCAGCATATATATGCAATTAAAAATAAATTTCTGAAAAGTTCAAACCTGACAAACCAGTAGCTGCTTTTGATATTGTAGCTTTGCCACCCGTTCTTTCAACTCCGTGACATAAGCTCTAATGCTGCGTATGTTGTCCTCGGCTGCATTCTTGAACATCCTCTGCATTTTCTTCACATCAACTGAGTTGGTTTGCCTCGTAGAGGGAGTTCCTTCTCTAGAAGAGACGCGTTTACCATCAGCCTTGGTAGGAGTTTTAAATGAGCCAGGGGATCTATGGCTGCGGGAGACCATATCATTATCCTCGGGGGCCTTGTTCTCAATCTCATGTTCCATCATCTTCCGAGAAGAAGATAATGGCGAGCATGGCGCCCGTATTATATTTTGCATGTTTGCACTGTTGTTCAATGTGAAAGGAAGGATTTTCTTTTTCTTCACTTGGGTCTTGAACTCCGGTGTCTCTTCATCTTTTGAAATAGATGAAACCAGCAAGTCGATAGATTTCTGAACATTCTCAAGCTTCTTCTCAAGCGATGCAATAGTACTTCCTTGAAAGTTCAACCTAGTTATCTCTTCTTTCAAGTTGGTGCCATCCCTAATCTCAATATCTTCAGCAATTGAGCTAGCTGCTTGCATGTCCTTAATTTCAGATAGCATCTTTGCTATTGTTTCAGCAGTTTCTTGATTTCCTAATTTATGGGAAGCAACCTCCTTATGTAGTACTTCAAGTGCCCGATTTGCTTCCTCACCAAGCTGCCTCTGTCGCTGCTCAAGTTTTCGAATTTCATGCACGAGCAAGGATGGATCCGTCGAGGTGGCTGACTGCCTCAGTGTTGAATGCCTTCCAACTGTTTTCCTAGGCTGAGCATCTGGAGCACCTGAAAGTGAAGCTGGTTCATTCTCAGCATGAAAAGAGAGACATCTCGCTACTTGGCCAGAAGGCCCAGATTGATTTGATCCCTGAAAACATAATGGGATGAGAATTAGAAAATGATAGAACTGTAGATAGATATCATAGTTGGCTGATATGTTTACCTTTTGCACCTTGCGGCACTTTCTTTCTTCTTCTAGTTGGGATTGTGCCCGGTCTCTTTCACGCTTTAACTCTTCCATTTGCCTTGCCATCTGCAAGTTGAGTTTTGACAATTAAATTACAAAGACAAACATACTCCTTATTTTAAAGAAGAGTGTTTCTGCTTTCTTTATGATATATGTGTATACCTCCTGGATTTTCAATTCCTTTTCCATCAATAAGGATTTCAAGCATGAAGCAGAAGAAGGCTCTGGACTACGTAGCTCTGCTTCAAGCCTTGCCACTTCCTTCTGCAAATGCTTAAGTAACCTTTTGTCTGAAATGACCTGTAAAGAAAGTTTAAAATTAATAATAATAAAGAAGTCTCTACATGCTAACTGGAATAAAGAGCACAATATTTAGTGCAAACATCATACTACCTAGTTATAACATAAAAATTGTAAATTAGTTGGCGAATCAGACAAACATTTGTACTTTTTATGCATAGAAGCAACATGCAACTCTAGAGAAGAGTTTCAGAAGTCACAAAAGCGAACCAAAATCCCCCTAGAACAAATAGGAACCAGCTGGCATCCTGCATATATCATATTCTGCTGTACCTCTTTCCCTCTAGGAGCTAAGACACACACATAGTAGGTGCCACTATAAGATTAACGGCCAACGGTCCATTTTACAACATAAAGAAATGGAATATATAATCTTGTCAGTTATCTACTTATCTTACCATGTTTACTTGGGCATTGTTGGTAACTTCCTTTGCGCTGGTTGCAAAAGAGAGAGTGTTCCTAGTTTGCTCCACATGACTTAAAGCTGGACTAATGGTGCATATGATTGCTGTTCGAGCATTTCCCCCCAGGGAATTCTGCAGTATGCGTGTAAGTTTCGAATCTCTATATGGTATGTGACCACTTCTTTTTCCACCACTGCACACAAAGCAGATCACGTAAAGCAAAATTCTTATGAACTCCGTTTCCCACAAAAATCGTACATTTAAGGTTTTCAAACATAACTACTTGTTAAGTGAAGAGTCATCCATTAACACACAAACTTGACATATAAATTAAAGTTTTCATGAAATAATATCTTAATTCTGGAACTACACGCAGAAGCCCACAATGAATTTCGAACATGATCAAGACAGATTTAGATCAAGAAGAATTTAACTCACCTCAGCTTTCTAATCACTGTCGTCAGCGTTAACAAGCTGCGGTTTATATGACTACCTTCCTTCAGTCTTGCACCATCGGCATTTGTTTGAGAGGCACGTTCACTTCCTGCGAGGTCCACAAGATTCTGCCATATGGTGCTTTGGTCAAACTAACCATATTATAGGTTATAATAAAGAATGAAAGACGATGAAAAAAGTATAAAACATACCAAACTTGCTAAGAAAGACTTTACGCATTCTGCATTTTCACGAAGACTACTCTCAATTGTCTGCAAAGAGTGATTCCAAAAGCAGTGTGAGATTGATTGTTGCTTTACCGATGGAATAGCGGTGGGACTTGGGAGTATAATACTCAAGCATAAAGGAATATACAAATAGTATCACATAGTTGTTACTTGGAAATAGAACACATAATGCAAGTTGCAGGGGTGAGAGAGGAAACTCATAAGTTGATTAAAAGACAGATAGTCTTAATCAGTTATGCTTCAAGTTGGTATTTGCCTTAGTAAGCTCACACAAGTAGATAATAATTAACACGTACTTCGATTGTTAAGGGAGCTAGATGGCACAAGATGAATGCAGAAAAAGATAGCCTCCTTTGTAACACCCCCCTTAGGCACACATAATAAAACTTAAAAATAGGGGGGAAACGCGACAGAATCAACCATTTCAACTAAAATATAAATGATTAGTGCTCCTGATACATTCGTTATCAGTGCAAACAACAGAAAAAGGTAGAACCTAATGCAAAGCAGACAGAATTGAGAAAAAATGGAACAGCTCTATCTCACCAGCCTGATAATCTGATGTGACCTTGAGCTTTTATCGTTCAGAGCTGTTTCTCCAACCTGCCTTTGAGCTGCAGGGTTTGTTAAGTACCAAAATTGTAATTGATTATTAAAGTGCAATATCTTTTAAATAAAAACTACGAGGGAGCCAGAAATATTGATAGGAAGATATATGTAGAAGCTAAAGCAATAAGACCAATTAGATGAATCATTGCACCTCATAATTATAAAATTACCTTCACAAATGCCAATTAAGTGCCTCAAATGTTGGCTGTCCTTGACAACTTCTTCAACAAGTTTGTCTACAATCGTACCTTTCTGTATTTTGCAAAATGAAATTTCAGACGGAAAATGTTGAAAGATGACAAAGTTTTATGTCACAGTAAAGAAGTGAAAGCAAGCTACTTTATATACCTCAGGATCATCCAAAAGTCTTAAGCAACCAGAATCACGATTCAAAAGGTCTACAACAGTCTCGTTGTAGATCTCCAATGCCGAAAGTTTCAACACAAAGTCTCTCTCCTGGGTCTGTGAGATTGAAATACTTAAGCATTACAGAAGCAAATCCCAACACTAAAATTAATATTTATCATCAAATATTATCTTACAGCTTTTATGTGTTCATAGATGTCCTTAACAGCATTTTCAGTAATTCCTCTCATGGTATATGTCTTTCCACTACTTGTTTGCCCATATGCAAAAATTGTTGCTGTACAAGGAGGATATGATTGTCATTTGTAAATTGTAATAGTAAACCATTAAAAAGTGTTCCTCGAAGGAAAGGAAAATAGAATTTGAAGTGAAATCTTACCATTAATTCCTTTGAGAGCAGATAAGGCAACATCCTTGGCCCCTTCTTCATAGACCATTTGATTAGAGCATGATGGATCAAAAACTCTATCTGCCCCATTTCAGTCAAAATCAGTAAGATACTAACAAAATAAAATTGATAACCATTTCTAAACCCTCATTAGCCATTATCAAGGTAACCCATGGTATGCTAAAAAATAACTTTCCCCAAAGCTACTGAACAGTACATGATTAAATTTCAGAACTGTAAAGTAATATGAGAGATACCAAAAGTGTGCTGAGTTGCGGGGCGTTCATGATTATGATTCTGGAAAATGACCGTACAGTCATCTACGCAATCCCAAGCTATAAGATCATACATCGCCTGTTCTCTCCGGTTCAGCGGCCGCATCCGGACAGTCACCAGAATCTTCTCCTCCCGAGCCTTGGTGCCTCCGGGAGTCATCGCCGGAGTCCTCTGAATCTTACACAACGGCGTGGCTGGTGTCCCAACCATCTTCTTCTTAACTAACTCACTATCAATTTCCTGCTTAAAATAGTAACAAATCAGCTTAAAGAACTTCAAGAAACTATCTAAATTTTATCAAGAAAAGATAGATCGACATTAAATAAGACTGAGGTCAAACTTGCTTGCATGAAAGGAAGTTTTTCTTTTTACTTGATTTTATTTACTTTCCTTTTTTCTGCCATTTTCGCTTTAGCTATACAATTTCAAAAACGTTTCCAAAAAAAAAATTCACCTGAACTGATTAAAGAAATTATAGAAAAAAAAGGTATTAAAAAATCAAAAGACTTACTGTGGAAGACGATTCTTTCAAAATTTCAGTTCTTGAAGACCGATGGGGAAAATCAAAGATTCAACAAATGCTGAGAAATTCAACGTCGTAGCGAAAATGAAGAATCAAAACTCATTAGCTTTTCTTAGTAATTTCAGTTTCTGGTAAGAATAGTCGATTTGGTTTCGGATTTGTTTGTTTCGAGGGAAAAATCAAAAAATGGGAAGAACGAAGAGAAAGAAAATGTAACGGATACTCGGATAGTGTTGTTTCTTTTTTAGCATTATTATTATTTTATTTTATTTATTTACTTCTTCCCGTTCTGTGCGCGTCACCTGAAGGGATCCAGTAAAAATTTGAATTGGTGGGGTCCGTTTCCATTGGGACCGCACGTGGAGCCCAATTTTTCACATGCTCCCTAAATTCAGACAGACCCAATTCTATTAATAAGCCCATCTTAAATCCTTTCGAGGCCCAAACTCTCCTATATCAAATTCAAAGCCCAAATACAATGTAGTTTTTTTTTTTGGCCATAAAATGGAGTTTTCAATTTCCAATCTTTTCATTGAAAAAAATTGTGTCTTTTTCTATGGTAAATTATACAATACACCGGCGATGAAATTTAGTAGACTATGCAAGCGGATCCTGAAGGGTGACATGTATCCTCTAGGGACTAGATTGAAATATTTAAAACTTAATTAATTAAAAAAATGGACATGTATCAACTCCAAAACCCGTTTGTGGAGTCCAAAATTTACACTGCCAGTGTATCAAATGATTACCCTTTCTATTTGAATTTTTTTCTCAAAAAATTGAAAATCTAAGGCATTGAATGATTGACAATTTTAGTGAAAATGTTAGAAAGAGCCACACACGTTTGAAGATACGTTGAGAATAAATGTTCTTTTTTGTGCTTTTTGTCACCAGACAGAATATAACTTGTAACTGATCAAAAAGAAGATGCATTTGCATATTTGTCTTGTGAGAGAGAAAAAACAAAAAAAAAAGGAAAAGAGTAATTCATGGAAGAAAATAAGAAAAAAGAATAGCAATCAAACGTGTAAATTTGGGATCTTCCATGTGTTTGAAACATGTCCCCATCCAAAAATATGGTGGAATTTAAAAAGAAATTTTTTTAGAATATGCCACTGTAGTAAGGCTGGTTACTTATGTGGCAAATATTGATCGAAATTGAAACTCCTCCTTTTGCTACTTTTAAGTTCGGACGTCGACTATTCTAGGCTTAGCGCACGGTCAATTTTCTTTCCTCCTTTTTTCGTTATTTGCATGGCAATTGGCAAGCGATTGAAAATGACCTACTAAAACAAATACGAAATGGTCATTATTTACCCTATAGCTTTGCCTTTCGCTTTAGCCAAAACAAAACAAATTGTGGGAATCTTTCTCTTTATTCTTTCCCAAAACTTTGGGTGTTTTCCTTCAAACATGTTTATTAAATTAACAAAGTTTTGGTAAAAAAGCTCAATCATCTCTTTGACATGAACTTCAACTTAATACATTATTTAGAGCTCAAAGTTACATGGCTAATTGCTCAAATAAGAGTCCAACGTTTGCTAAAATGCTCAAATACCCGATCTTTTAATTTGGCCAAATAAGTTAGGCCCTTATTTGAGCATTTTGGCAAACGTTAGGCCCCTATTTGAACATTTTGACAAACGTTAGGCCCTTATTTAAGCAATTAGCCAAGTTACATTCTAATCTTGAACTAACTAACATTAGTGTTTCATATTGGAAATTGGAATCTCTTCAATCATGAAGCATTGAATAAAAACAAACACTTTAAAGTTGAAAAATCCTAACCTTTCAGGTAAAGAATCAGGAGATATTCAAATTTCAAACATTTAGAAAGCCTTATCCCAATAAGAAGAAAGGTGAAATGATCCGAAACTAGAAGTTGAGAGAAGGAAGACATGAATGCCACATGGAAAAGCTTGGGCAGAGAATCAAATGACTTCTTGGGCTTTTCATTATCAAAGCCCACTTCGAAATAGTTCATCGTGGGGCCCAATGATTACTATATTTAACCAAATACATTTAATTAATTAAGCTCTCTCTTTCAAATTAAGTCTAAAATTGACCCCATCTGAAAAAAGCCTATTTCATGGAACAATATTTTTCCAATGAATGTCAAATCTTGATTCAAAAACTCACATCTAAGCCGTTCAATGTGGGAAGAGAGAGACAGGAAAACTATCCACCATTAAAAAAATGTGCAATCAAAGTCAATTTTCTAACAGTTGGGAGGTGATTATTTTTCTAGAGTTGAGTTGAGAGACTTTAATTTTATTCATCAAAAGGCCAAAAGGGGCACACATGCAAATTTTGTAAAAGCAACGGTTTATAAATTGAATGGGAAGACGTTTTATCAGAAGAGGGAAAAAAGGGAAAAATTCTTTTCAGATAAAACATTGTCGTGTAGACCTAATTATAAATATAGACAAAATTAAGACATATCATTCGATCATTTCTATATATCATCAATCAAAATCAATGTGGAATTTACGGACTTTTTTTTTCTTCTTATTATCAACTTATATCAAGATCATATATCATCAATATATCTAATCTCTCTCTCTCTCTATATATATAAAGTCTTCAACAGCATAGCGTTAAGATAAAAATAAATCTTTAATTAAAAATATAAAAGAATTTGTAGTAAACCTTAACATGAAAAAATATATAGTAGTATTATTTTTTAATGGACTTTGTTTGCTAAACCCAATCATGAAAGATAGAATATGTTCATATACGAAAAACATGTTGAATTGATATTTGTTTAGTAGAAGTTTCGGATGACGATATCCAATATTAATATTAGACTCTAATCAATTCAAAGTCGAACGGTGTCAAATTCCAAAAGAGCTATTGATCATTATTCTATAATAATATACATAATATAAATTTTTTTTTGGTACCACTACCTAATGTACATTGAATTTGGATGATTATATATATGTGATGATTATTTTGTGTTATGGGAACTTTTCCATTAAAATCAGATTGGGCATATATCCCTTCTCGTCTCTTTTAGCTTTGGTCATATATATGCCAATGAGAATGACATGTTATGGCACGATTAAAGGTTCATACATTGTTTCACATTAGGGAAAGATTAGGACTCTCCTTTCTTAATCTTTGGTCTCCTTGCCTGCAAATTTGGAACAAATGTTGTTTTTACCAAAAAAAAACAAAATTCAAAAGATTTTTTAAGGGATAATGAACCAAAAAAAAAAGGCTCAATATATATTCCAGTCACTAAGAAGAAAACAAGGAACTGTTAAAAAGAGAAGCAAGAAAGCATAGGCTGAGATACAACAAGAGAGAATTTGATATTTGATAAGTTAAGTGGAATTGAGCCCCACCGAATCAAGCCATGCAAAATCCAGCACAAAAATTTAGACCCACTTCTTCCCACAAGATTAAATCTGCCCCAAAAAAAATATTGCAAAGATCCAAACAATTAAAGTTTTGGGTTATTTTTAGTTCAAATTGATTCGATTGGCTCATTTTAATCTGATTTCATGCTTGAAATTTGATTATGGCTCCGTTTAGTAGAGTGGTGTGGTAACGGTGTGATTGACACTGTTTGGTAATTGTACAGATGAAATTACACTGTACAGATGAAATTACACTGTACAGATTAGATTAGGTACTGTACATATGAGATTATTAGAACAGCGATTGAAACAGAGTTTACATTTAAGCTCCGATTGATCCTAAAACGGTGATGAAACGGTCAAACAGTGATGAAACGGTTACAAATAAGAAGCCTATATATAATTGCAAGTAGATTATGAACTGATTATTGAAGAGAAAGCTGCCGCACCTTAGATTTAAAACCCATAGATGGCTCAAAGATAATAACAACCCAGCAATAGTAAGTTTAGCGATCCAACTCCCTCAACAACAAAAGCAAAGCAAAATTGTGCAATCGATGGGAAATTTTGGTGACGCTTGGAGTGTAAGAAAAGTCATTAACCAATGACAGACCCAAATTTAACAAAAGCCATCATTTTTTTGAGATCTCATGCCCCACAAACCACCAAAACAGCCACCCACTGATTTATACTTTGTTTCCTCTCTTCCTTCAGCTTATGAATTGCATAGGTTAATTAATTATTAATAATTAAGGAGGGATCAACTTAATAATTAGTGATTAATAAATTACAATTTACAAGTCAATGACCTAACATTTTCTTTCATGACTCATATGGACAAGAAATTACTTGAGAAAAAAGCTTTTTTTTTTTTCCTTTTATAATGTTTGATTGATGATGAGTGCCCATATTTTCATATATATGCGTCAACAGCACGCAAAAACCTATATGCTTTGACCTTAAAAAATAGACATGTTCAATCTAGTACTTTATTTCAATCTGTTGTGATAACATTTTTGTACACTTTATTAATTGCATTAATTCTTCAATGTGTGGGTGGTTTTAATTCTCTAATTTTAATTGGCAGATCCCATGATGGAAGGTGATGTGAAATCATATCATTGAATAAAGTTATTCCAAAGGAGAATAGGTATATGCTTATTAATAAGATATTGTTAAATTAATAATTGAGTAGTACTGGAATTGCTTTACATAAATCTTAATAATTATTTGTGGATATATGGTTTTGCTACTTATTTTAAATTGAATAGTATATTGGAGCAAATGTTGTTTCCTTCTATTTATCTATGTCTACTTTATACAGTAATAAAAAAAGGAATGGCATTGTGGCATGATTGTCTCTATCTGCATTAGTAATTTAAGTAGTGGCCTGCGGCTCTAGTGGGATCAAGACAGAAAGCTGGGAATCATTCTTTGCTTCTATTCATGTGAGTAATTTGTATCCTACTATATATTTATATACTGAAAAGTGAAAGTAATTTTCTTTTAATCTATTGTGGGTCATTTCTAAGTCAACTTTGCATTTGCACACCTTCAAATTTTAAGGAATTTTAAAATATAAGTATATCCTATAGTTTCAAATTCACATAATCCAAAACTATACACATCATGCATGGTAATTAATAATCCCGCTTTGTAAATGGAGTTTTGATTAAAAAGAAGGCTTCCTCTAAACAATAATAATAGCACAAACACATTGGGACCACTATCTAAATCCCTTTGTTTACTTGGATAGATCATATATAGATTGATTGCATTCAGCATTCTTCCTGCAAAACAAAAATGTGGATTGCAAAAATTTAGTTGGTTTAAGTAGTATGACATGTATTAATTCATTTAAGTAATGTCTTGATTTCGAGTTCTATATATGAATTGAAAAAAAAATTATAAAAAGAAAGTTCAAATATTTTATGAATGGAGAAAACTATTATTAAAAGAATCTTAATTTATATTAAAATGACCTGATTCGAAAAAGATTAATCATAATCGTTGAGACATTTTTCTTCTATATATTTCATATTTCTTATATAACTTATATGGTATATCCGATCATGTCAGTAATGTTTCTTCTAAGATCACTGTGAATAACAATCATATTGAGAATTACATTTAATTAGTTGACAATATTAATCTTGTAAATTCATAGTCTACATCGATCATGCAAGTGGAGTTGAGATATTTTTGAGGACACAGCAAGATTTGGTAAGATCTTCCTTTTCATCTTGTAACAATCGATCGGCAATTTTCCAGCAGGCTGCATTGCGATTTGCGAGGGTTACAACTTTAATTAAAAACCTTGACTTGAAGTTAAAGTTGTGTTAGGCAGACCAAACCACGATTAATTGCGAAATGTGCCTATCCATTTTGGATTTAGGCTGAGGGCCCCTTACAAAAACATCCATCATTTTCCAAACTTAATTCCTCTACCATTTTTTTTCACTGTCACGATATATTATTACATATTATATTAACTTTTTCATTTAGCGAAACCTAGCTCGCTGATTGGTCCCTTGCTGGACAAAAAAGAAAAAAAAAAAGCTTCTTGTTGTTTAGAGTTTCGGTTTAAAATATTGGGTAAATGACTGACCAAATGAATAATTTCATCGTTTTTGGCTTCTTATCTGTAACCGTTTAACTGTTTCATCACCATTTTGGGACCAAACGAAGCTTAAGTGTAAACTCCGTTTCAATCGCTGCTATAATAATCTCATCTGTACAGTACCTAATCTAATCTGTATAGTGTAATCTCATCTGTACAGTTACTAAACAGTGTCAATCACACCACTACCGCACCGCTCTACTAAACGGAGCCTTTATCAAACAATTATGTAGTAATATTTCATAATGGGTGCATCTCTAGTTATGATCACCTTTTAAAACTGATCCGTGTGGTTTGATTTCTTCAACTTTCCATATTTGTAAGCTAACTTTTAGCGAAAGCAAATTTAGGTCAAGACCAACTAAATTTATCAATTTTCGATTAAATTTACTTGCATTATCTGAATAGTTGATGGAAGGTGAAATTATTAGGTGGATCGGTTCTATCACGTTATTTATGGTTCCGACCAATAAGATTTTGATAAGTCAGATTTCTTCCTAAAATTTAGGCACAAATTTAACACCAGGTTTAGTCCCTGTTTCACTAGATGAGATTTACTGGGCAAGTCCCTAAGTTTTGGACATTAATTGGCTAGGATTTTAGAAATTGTATAAAGAAATCTGATTTGTCAAAATTTTATTAGTCGGGACTACGGATGACGTGATGGATCCGATCTATCTAATAATTTTACATTATGATTTTTTTTGAAGAAAGTTATGCAAGATTCATTAAATTCTTAAAAAGTGATATGTTGCCAAATATTTTTGAGAGTTTTACGACATGTCATTCACGTTGTTATCCATTTAATTTTGGATTACGCAAAGGGGGCCATTTTGAATTATTAGCTACACAGCCTACACTTAATTAAAAAGATGAAGAAAGGACTGAAAAGAAGCAACATAATTCAACATTATTGTTGCTAAAAGAACAAAAATCTTAATAATTTCTCTCCTAAGTCCTAACTAATTTTTGTGGGGTGCAAACTTAAAATTTTAGTTGTCTATATATTCTGTCAATAACCCCATTTGTTGATCTTAATCCAATTCTTTTGTGGCTAAAAAAAAACTCCAATTATTTTGTAGGAGTATATATGTATTATAATATATATAAAAATAATATATATATATATATACTAAATATTATTTGAAACACTCAGGAATATTACTAAAAGCTCCTTTTGAGAATCGATGAGGAAGTTCGGTTTGAACATTTTTTGTCCTTTTATGTCTTTTCTCATGTGGTTAATTACTAAGAAGGTCCTCAGTTAGTTTCTCATCATTTCCTTTTCCTCAAGCCCTTTTTTGTAATTGCAAGAGTTTTTAACCAATTGAATATGAAAGCATTTATTGACCAATTGGGTCTTTTGCCACTTTGAAGACTCATTTACCCACTTTGTGTCCTCCTTTTGTTCTTCCCAATTTCGCTATTTCTGTAATTTTATGTGTAAAACCCATTAAAGTCTTCAGACTAATTGGTTTTGTTTTAATTTAATGATTTTCTTTTAAAAAATAAAAACGTCTCTCATCTTTCTCGAACTATAGTGATAGAAAGAATTTAATTAGAATTATGAGAAAGAAAATATTTTAAGTAGCAAAGGTTAATGTCCGAGAATAAGAAATAGATTACAAGCTACGATTTTATCAACAAAAAATGAATTTTACAGCTATAAAACTCAATCACCATTATTAATAAATATATATAGAAAATTGAGATCCATTTAAATGGCAAACTACTTCACAAATACACAAAATACTAATAAAATTTCAAATTTTTGAAACGAAATCCTTTCTATATTCAAACAATAACAATAAAATCTATAACAAAAATTATCCGACGCGCCAGCGCGAACCGATCAACTTGTATATATTATCTTGAAACCATTTTCAATTATCCATGAACTGTCGAAATCAAGACTATACATGCATTTATAATTTGTAATAAAATTTGCATAAGCAATAAAGATGGAACGTACGTCGGCGTCTTATGTTTATGTACCAAATAAATATAGAGAAGCCACGCACCTTAGGACGAAGGAAGATATTTTATGTGGGGTATATGTTGTCAATTTGTCATTTTGTTATATCCATAATGTGGAATATTTTACAGAATAAACCTACTAGATAGGAGGGTTTATACTAATTAGCCCTAAATTAATGTACCATTCATCAAGTTAACTTTTATTATTATTATTATTATTATTATTATTATTATTATTATTATATATATATATATACTAAATATTATTTGAAACATCCAGGGATATTACTAAAAGCTCTTTTTGAGAATCGATGAGAAAGCTCGGTTTGAAAATTTTTTGTCCTTTTATGTCTTTAATCATTTGGTTAATTACTAAGAAGACCCTCAGATAGTTTCTCACCATTTCCTTTTCCTCAAACCCTTTTTTGTAATTACAAGAGTTTTTAACCAATTGAATGTGGAAGTATTTATTGACCTATTATTTATTTGTTAAGAAGACCCTCAATTAGTTTCTCACAATTCATTTGGGTCTTTTGCCACTTTGAAGATTCATTTGCCTACTTTGTGTCCTCATTCCGTTCTTCCTAATTTCACTATTTCTATAATTTTATATGTAAAACCCATTAAAGTTTTCAGACTAATTGGTTTTGTTTTAATTTAATGATTTTCTTTTAAAATATAAAAACGTCTCTCATTTTTCTCGAACTATAGTGATAGAAAGAATTTAATTAGATTTATGAGAAATAAGATATTTTAAGAAGCAATGATTAATGTCCGAGAATAAGAAATGGATTACAAGCTACGATTTTATCAACAAAAAATTAATTTTACAGCTATAAAACTCAACCACCATTATTAATAAGTTATATATATAGAAAATTGAGATCCATTTAAATGGCAAACTACTTCACAAATACACAAAATACTAATAAAATTTCATCATTTCTATATTCAAACAATAATAACAAAATCTATAACAGAGAATATCCGACGCGCCAGCACGAACCGATCAACTTGTCATTCATTAAGTTAACTTCCTTCTCAACTAGTACAGTTTTCTTTTGGGCAGACAACTAGTATAGTTTCATAATATTTTTGGAGTTACTTTTACTGATCATCCATTTACCTTTATGGAACTGATAATTTATCTTCTATATATATGATGAACTCTTCAAGTCAAGAGAATAAATAAATAAATCAATTTCTTTATTGAAGGTTTAAGCCTAAAGTTTCTAAACTTAATTGACCGGCCCCTATAGTGCTTATAACACTATTTTTCAACATAGAATGTCATTACACTAAAATCATTTAATTTGTCGAATTTATGTGCTAATTCAAACAAGATTAGCTAAATATTGTCAATCGCATAAGAACAAGTTGCAATCGCTTTGTTGGGTTATTTTTGTTTCATAGCTTGAATTAGTTGATATTTTACCTTAAATTAAATTTCTTTAAGACTACACCAATTAATTTAATGATTCTAAGCAACAAATTACAATGACAAGAGACATTTTAATGCAACAAAAAACTGACATTTAACACTGCCCTTCCCCTTCTATATGTAACAACTTTTTTTAGTATAAATCCTCCCTATCTAATAACTACTTTGGTTTCTGACTAATTGAGTTGTATCAAACTCTCATTTAAGGATTATTTTTCCTTTCACAAGATTTAAATCTAAAATACTGGAACTTCCTCAACAAGCTTCAATAACATTAGTAATATAAATACATTCTATCCTATATGTAATTTTCTTTTGGGTGGCACCAAGAAAGCGTATCCTATATGTAATTTACCATATAACAATACTATCAAAATTTTTGTCATAGTGCGTTTAGTAGAACGGTGCAGTAGTGGTGTGATTGACACTGTTTAACTACTGTACAGATGAAATTATTATAGCAGCGATTGAAATGAAGATTACATTTAAGATTTTATTTGACCGGTGCACCAACCCAACGAACCGATGAACTGGTGTACTAAATAAACATGACCATAGTTACTAAGATTTTTAAAAGCATAGGGCCCAAACTGGACCGTACAGAAACAGTCAGAAATGGACTTCTCTCAGTTTTCAATTTCATGGCTCTGATTGCAAACCCTACAATTGCAGCCAGCCACCGGTTTCTATTTTCCTCTCTTTTTCAGTTCATTAAAGGCAAAGCCTTGATTCAACTTTGGTATATGGGTGACATGAAATGGTCCATCTCCGAACTACAATCAATCCATCAATTTTAATTAATTGCCGTCTCTGTTTTCTCTCCACGTGTACCATGTCTCACCTAATTTTCCCTTACTCTTTCTGTTGCCAATATCTCAACATTATCCAAATTATTCTTTATTTACTATGTTTCAAATATATGAAAGAAAATTTAATGTTCCTATACTTTTAATCCGTGCAAATTCAGAAAAATCTGAAATTAAAATCATTCAGCTCAATTGTACCTAACTATCAAACCATAATATTCTACATAAATATGCTCATTCTAGATCCCAAATATTCATCACAGATTTATAGACAGTCTATATATTTTACAATTTCAATATTGATCAGCCAATTTTATATGGTTTATGTGAGTATTAAAAATCAGTATTCATAAGTTTTATCGGACAAAGAATATATTTATATTTTTTAGACATTCTCAAAACCTTAAAAAATTTACTACTTTAATTAATAAGATGACAAAAGTCTGATTTATGTGTCATAATATATATAGGGTAATTATTTGATACATCGGTGGTGTAAATTTTGGACTTCACAAGCGGGTTGTGGAGTTGACACATGTCCATTTTTTGAATTAATTAAGTTTTAAATATTTCAATCTAGTCCCTAGAGGACACATGTCACTCTTCAGGACCCGCTTGTGTAGTCTGCTAAACTCCACCGCCGGTGTATTGTATAATTTGCCATATATATATATGTACATTAGTAAAAAAAAAATAGTACTATCAATTAGTAGAAGGACATTTCCAATTTGAATTCCTTCTATCTTTCCAATTAAACATTAAACAATGGCGTTGATTGTACATAATTTACTAAACTAATTTCCAATAATTAATAATTATAGTATTCTTAACTTAACAATAAGTATGATTTCAGCATTAGTCATGAGCCACGTGAGTGTAGGGGTTAGAAAATCAAATACCAGGTGACCCAAAACCACAACACCTAGCCAATGGATTTTCCAGAAGCTCTCTCTCTCTTTGCAATTTGTTGGGACTTGGGATTAAAAAATTAATCAACCGGATAAGCTTGTTTTTGGTTTACCAAACTTTATACGAAGCAGATTAATTATAATAAATAAATTTATTTTTAGTAGTAAGTACTACTTTAGTCTAGCTGCTAATTTTTTTGGTGGTAGTAATAGTAATAAGTTTTTGTCGGTGCTCTAATGCCACGTCGGACATCGATGATTCGGCCAATCCAATTCTAGGGTTCGCTGTCTCGCACTTTTATTCGCTGGGGACCCACTTGCCAGCTAGGCCTTATTTTCTGACGGATTTGGGGAAATCAAGTGCATTCCGGTTACCTCAGGCTTATCGACGGACCTATCAAACCTCGCCACGTTGCCCAACCGAGGATCTTTGGCTTTGTAACTGCCCTTCAGACAAACGTGACCCCACTCCGTACCCGTAACTGGCGCGCTGTGACTTTCACGCTGTGGAAAGGAAATTTGTATATGTATTGTCCTGGACGGTGTTATCCGAAACCAGGAGAAGAAAAATATCTAAAAATTTTAATAAAGTTGAAATGACAAAATTGTCCCTTCAAAACCGTTACGTGGCCGGCGCTTACTGTTTTGGAATTGGAACACTAAAACTAAAAACAAACCAGCTCTTCTCTTGTGAATGTAAGTTGAACACCAAAAACTACTATTTAGTATTTTGGAGTCAAAGACTACAAGAATGAAGAAACCATAGAAATCAAGACAACTAAAACTGAAATAATAAAATAATATAATCCATATGTAATAATTTAATGAAAAATTGAGTATAATAATATCTTTAGAGAAAAAAACCTTGTTATTTTCCTCAAACTCAGAACATTGTAGTTATGAATTAAGTTTTTTTTTCTTATAAATATGATATTGAAATGGATTATACAATAGGTTATAGTCCTCTCCTTTTTCACAATTCTGTCTCGTCCATCTTAAATTTCGGATCCAGGACATCCCACAAGAAGTCTCAAACTCTTAGGTTCCATTTAGTAGAGCGGTGCGGTAACGGTGCGATTGACATTATTTAGCAACTGTACAGATGAGATTACACTGTACAAATTAGATTAGGTACTGTACAGATGAGATTATTAGAGTAGCGATTGAAACGGAGATTACACTTAAACCTCTATTTGACCGATGCACCGGCTCATCGATCAAACGACCAGTAAATCAGTGCACTAAATATAACCTTAATCACTCGGTGTCCGGACGTTACGAATTAAGTTTGAGGATGAAGGAAAGTGGATATTAGAAAAATGAAATTAAATTAAAAAAAAAAGAGAGTCAATGGGTCCCAACAAAGGAAAGAAAAAAAAGGCGGTTTCTGTAAGGAAGAATGAAACCACAGAAAGTTGAAGCAGTATTGTCTACTGATGATGGATTTTGAGTTTTTTTTTTAATAATCTTTTTACACAGAAATAGAGGAACTTTATTTTTTTAGCTTAAAATTGAATCCAATTTTTTTGTGTATAAAAGGGTCCAGAAGCTCAACTCTTTCTCCATCCCATTTTCATTCATTTCTTTCTATCCTTACATTATTTGCGTTTATTGCAATTTTCCAGTTTCCCCTTATTATTATTATTCATTCATTTCTCCATTTTCTTAGTTTCTTCTTGTTGCAAACTCAAGGTAATTAGCAATATCTGCATTTTCTTTTCTGTTGTTTCTGTCTAAAACTCCAAAGTCCAAACAAAATTTGAGTTGGTGCATTTGTTTTTCTTGCTATGAAGATCATTTGTCTTTTTCTTTTTATTTTTCATTTCTGGTTGGGGTTTTGGTGGGAAAATCGAAGAATGTCATGGTTACAAGAAATTTTGTACGTTACTATTTTGTTAGATCACATTCAGAACATACGCAAATTTATTATTTTTTTTTGCAGAAAAATTTAGTTCAATGGTACAATTTTTTTCTTTTTTTGCTTGCATATTCAGAAAAACAAAAAGAAAAGTCGATGGTTGTGATGATCACAAGCACCCATATTTGACCCCACTCAGGTTTTTGCAGTTCCTGACTCGTGTCCCTACACTTTTCCACTTCCATTTTCTTTTTTTCTTACCTTGGAAAAATCAAAATTAAAAAGGAAAATTATTATAGAAACCAAAAAAAAAAAAGGGATTCCCCTGCCTTGTGTTTGATTGGTAGTTTTGATTGGGGTGCAATTTTATGTACTTTATTAAAGCACAAAATTAGTATCTTAATCCAATTATTTATGTATATTAATTACAAAATATTGGAGAGAATATTTTCAATTATCTTTATATTCTCAAGTAAAAAGGGATTTTTTTTGTTCTTTTTCCTTGCTTTGCTTCTTTTTTCTTGAGCTTCAAGGTCATTATTTAAAACAGATTTTATTTCCTTTTCGCTTTTTGGCAATGACATTTTAGATTTCCTTACAACATTGTTACTAAATCAATGTCGAAATTACCAACATAACCTCGTCCCAACAGAAATTTGTCGGTTTATAAAACACTTACTTACTTTTACCGCGGTAACTGTCGTTTTTTTTATTATTAAAATAATAAATTGGTAGCATTTTTACCATGAATGATCCACTTCTCCTTCTATAAATTTCCTCAAAACTCACAGCTTCTCCCATTCCATTCCCCTTCATTTCGTTAAAACCTTCCTTTCGTTATTTTCGTTTAGGTGATCTTTCTGTTTCTCTTTTCTTTTTCCATTTTTTTTTCAAGTTTTCTTCAGCTCTGTTTTTATGTTTGATCTGCTCTTTTCTTAGTCTCTTTGCCTTATCTTAAAACTTTGAAACTTATTATGGAGAATGGAGAATTCTCTTCATTCCCATGTTGCTGTTCTTATTTGACCTTCTTGAAGGTTCTGTTATTCTGCCCATGTTTATCTGTAGGAAAAAGTTTCCATCTTGAATAAAACTCTGTCCAGTCAAAATGCTGAAACCCAACTCTGTTTTCTTGTTGGACAGGGTTTCTCTGCCTAAATTTCTTTGAAAAAACAGTGCCCATATCCACTCCAAGGGGTGGTTCTGAGAATTTTCTTTGAACTTCACTAAGATTTTCTTGTCATTTTAATTAATGGGTAATTAAACAAATGGATCTTATAATGTTCTGTTGCAAAAATTAGTTGAACAATAAACACCTTGATAAACATTTAAAAAATTTTACTTGTAGTTGGTGACTTATGGTGGTAGGTTTGGGGAAAATACTTTTAAGTCTTCTAGAATTGTGCCATTTATGCTGGTTTTGACTTTATGGTGTTGATCCATCCCCATTTATAAAAGAGATCATTTTGGATAATCTCACCTTCCTTCCGCTTGTTATACTTACTCTGTTTTGGCTCTGTTTTTCTGCTCTGTTTTTCAGTTGAAAGAAAATGGCTGAGCGTGCCCTCACCCGTGTCCACAGCCTCCGTGAGCGTTTGGATGAGACCCTTACTGCTCACAGGAACGAGATTTTGGCCTTGCTCTCAAGGTATTTGAAGCCGATCGTTCAAAGCCTGTTTCTAAATTCTGCATGCATGTCGATTTTCTTAAATGTTTTGGCCGGTTTTTAAAGTTTTTGTTTCTTGCTGTAGGATTGAGGGCAAAGGAAAAGGAATTCTGCAACACCATCAAATTATCCTCGAGTTTGAAGCCATCCCTGAAGAGAACCAGAAGAAGCTTCAAGATGGTGCATTTTATGAGATACTGAAGTCCAGTCAGGTAAAACAAATCCAAATTTTCATTTTTTTTTTCTTTTTTGGAGGTTTTAGTAAGAAAAATTCCTTATTTTTGGTTGAAATTTGTGTTAATAGGAAGCGATCGTGTTGCCTCCATGGGTTGCACTTGCTGTTCGTCCAAGGCCTGGTGTTTGGGAGTACATTAGAGTGAATGTTCATGCCCTCGTTGTTGAGGAACTCCGTGTTGCTGAGTATCTTCGCTTCAAGGAAGAGCTTGTTGATGGAAGGTAACTTGAAAAGTCCATCTTTTTTGTTATTTTATATATAAATATGATTATCAAGGTTGGTTTTTCTTAACAAAATGGTTTTTAACTTTGCCTGCAGTGCCAATGGCAACTTTGTTTTGGAATTGGACTTTGAGCCCTTCAATGCATCTTTCCCTCGCCCAACTCTGTCAAAGTCGATCGGTAATGGTGTGGAGTTTCTCAACCGCCACCTTTCGGCAAAATTGTTCCATGACAAGGAGAGCATGCACCCCTTGCTTGAATTCCTCAAGGAACACTGCCACAAGGGCAAGGTATGGAACATGAAACTTTGGTTGCTTATGTCTGTTTGTTAAGAATGTCAGTGAAAAATATAGTTGACATGTCCTTAGATCAGACAGATTTTTCTGCATGTTGCTCCTCAGCTTTGCTAGGTTCTTTGTATAGTATTTAGACTACGGAAAAATTTTGTTGCTTACATGGATTTGAAATTCTGAGATTTTTAGTTGGTCTTTTGCAGAATATGATGTTGAATGACAGAATTCAGAACCTCAATTCCCTCCAACATGTTTTGAGAAAGGCTGAGGAGTATCTCACTACACTGCCTGCTGATACTCCATATGCACAATTTGAACACAAATTCCAGGAAATTGGTTTGGAGAGAGGTTGGGGTGATACCGCTGAGCGTGTGCTTGAGATGATCCAACTCCTTTTGGATCTTCTTGAGGCACCCGACCCTTGCACCCTAGAGAAGTTCCTTGGGAGAATTCCCATGGTCTTCAATGTTGTAATTCTTACTCCCCATGGATACTTTGCTCAGGACAATGTTTTGGGTTACCCTGACACTGGTGGCCAGGTTAGCCTTCACTAACCTAGTTTACAAGGAATTAGAAGAATTGCATAGTATAATTTGTGTATAATTTTAGTTTATGATTATAACTCCTTCAACTTACCTTATAGGTCGTTTACATTTTGGACCAAGTCCGTGCCTTGGAAAATGAGATGCTCCTCCGCATCAAGCAGCAAGGACTCAACATTACCCCTCGTATTCTCATTGTAAGAGTTCTTGATTATTATTTATGATCCTTTATCAGGGTTTCTTTAACATTTATGATGATTTTGGCTTTATGTTTGATACTTATCCCTCTGTGTTTCTTTCAGATTACTAGACTTCTCCCTGATGCTGTGGGAACAACTTGCGGCCAGCGACTTGAGAAAGTATATGGAACAGAGTACTCGGATATTCTTCGTGTTCCCTTCAGAACAGAGAAGGGAATGGTACGTCAATGGATCTCAAGATTTGAAGTCTGGCCCTACTTGGAAACTTACACTGAGGTGAATCATATGAATCATTGATCTTCTTGTATCCATTCCTAGCATTACTTATGCAGCTGTTAGATACTGCATTATGTTTGTTTATTTACCCGTCTATCTCCTTGTCCGTAGGATGTTGCCCATGAGATTTCCAAGGAATTGCAAGGCAAGCCGGATTTGATCATTGGTAACTACAGTGATGGCAATATCGTTGCCTCCTTGTTGGCACATAAGTTGGGAGTTACACAGGTTTGTGAAAAACTAATTTACTAAGATTCTTTATATAAACATCTTTGATATTTCAGCACAATGACTTGTTTTTGCATCCTTCTGCAGTGTACCATTGCCCATGCTTTGGAGAAGACCAAGTATCCGGATTCAGATATCTACTGGAAGAAGCTTGATGATAAATACCACTTCTCTGCCCAATTTACAGCTGATCTTTTTGCAATGAACCATACAGATTTCATTATCACCAGTACTTTCCAAGAAATTGCTGGAAGGTAAATGGCATGCCTTGTGAGTACTTGATTTTGTATTTCTTGAAGCATTATCAGCTAAACCTTTTAACATTATCATTTTTATGATTTCAGCAAGGACACCGTTGGTCAATACGAGAGTCACACTGCTTTCACCCTTCCTGGTCTCTACCGTGTTGTTCATGGTATTGATGTGTTCGATCCTAAATTCAACATTGTTTCCCCTGGTGCTGACGAGACCATATACTTCCCTTACACTGACGAGAAGAGGAGGTTGAAGCATTTCCATCCCGAGATTGAAGACCTTCTCTACAGCAAAGTTGAGAATGAGGAACACTTGTAAGTGCACCAGACCAAAGTTTAACCTGCAAGTATTTTAGCAAACCCAAAATGAAGATATCTGTTTGAACTAATGATTTGTCTTTGTTGTCCAACAGATGTGTGCTAAACGACCGCAGCAAGCCAATTCTATTTACAATGGCAAGGCTTGACCGTGTTAAGAATTTATCTGGACTTGTTGAGTGGTATGGAAAGAACACTAGGTTGCGTGAGTTGGTTAACCTTGTAGTAGTAGGAGGAGATAGGAGGAAGGAATCCAAGGATATCGAAGAGAAGGCTGAAATGAAGAAGATGTTTGAGCTCATTGAGAAGTACAAGTTGAACGGTCAATTCAGGTGGATTTCATCCCAAATGAACAGGGTTAGGAATGGTGAACTTTACCGTTACATTTGCGACACCAAGGGTGCCTTTGTCCAACCTGCATTGTATGAAGCCTTTGGATTGACAGTTGTTGAGGCCATGACTTGTGGTTTGCCAACATTTGCTACTTGCAAGGGTGGACCGGCTGAGATTATCGTTAATGGTAAATCCGGCTACCACATTGATCCTTACCATGGTGAGCAAGCCGCTGAGATCCTTGCTGACTTCTTCGAGAAGTGCAAGAGTGACCCAACTTACTGGGACAAGATTTCTCATGGAGGCTTGAAACGTATCGAGGAGAAGTAAGCTCACATTCTATTATATTTTCCTTTGCCTAGGTTAACTACATTTTGTTTAATTGTGTTGGAAGTCATTGTTCTAACTTCTTTGCCTTTGCTCAATCAGGTACACATGGCAGATTTACTCCCAGAGGCTGATGACACTCACTGCAGTGTATGGGTTCTGGAAGCACGTTTCTAACCTTGACCGCCGTGAAGCACGGCGTTACCTCGAGATGTTTTACGCTCTTAAGTACCGCAAGATGGTATAAATTTGATGCCATTTTGCTTCATTTCTTTAGCTTTATAGTATACTCCCTTTATTTGGTTCCAAAAACTAACTACATTGTTGTTATTGTTTTGACAATGTTTCAGGCTGAGTCTGTTCCTCTGGCAGTTCAGGAGTAAATTTGAAGGATATGGGGCAGGGCGGTGTCCCTGGAAGGGGGTTTTTTCTGAGTTCTTGAGAATAATCTTTTGTTGTTATTTTTGGAATTTTGATTGGACGAGAAAAGCCTCTTTTGTATTTTCTTTTTCCCCTTTTTTCTTTGTAATTTCCCGGCATTGTTTGAACTTGGGGCGTTCTACTTAACGCCCGTCACTTCCAGTAAAAGGTTGTGCCTTTTGTTTTTCATCTTCACCAACTTGTCTTTGCTCTTTTTTTTTTTTTTCTTCTTCTTCTTCTTCTTCTAATGTTTGGGTTTGGGACTTCACAACTAATTACGGCACTATGCCAACAGCCAATTTCACCGTTTACAGTAGCAAAGCGGACACATGCGTTTCACATTACTCTTTTTGAGGATTAAGTGACCAAATCCGAAATGCGTGAAACGTTGCGTTTCAATTCAAAAACTTCGATTCAATCTAAATTACCAATCCCAAATTCACGAGCAACGTTCCGTTTCAGTTCAAGTCAAACGATCTTTCCCAATATAAAGGTTAATAAGTACTTTGAAACTACTATATCGAGTGGATGAAATTTACGAAGTTAATTAATTAAGATATAATAATGGAATTAATTAATTGTTTAATTGGTCTTTAATTTATACTCCATTATAAGCCGTTATATTAAAGGACTTTTTGTTGGTTCAAGTCATTTAACTTGGAACAAAAGTCAAGCTTTTGTGTATCAAGAGTTCAAGACTTCTACTGTCATTGCGTGTAGTATATATAAAAAAAAAAAAAAACCATAAATCATGTACAATGCTTATTGGATCAAGACAAGCATTGGATCAAGATATATCTATATAATGTCTCGAGTTCGAACTTTGTTAATAGGAAAAAGTACGAGTTGCCTTATTGCCCTGAAAAGAAACCCATATAACCATTGAATATGGGTACATAATCCTTTGCAAAAATGGAGGAACAGAACTTGTATATCCATATACATAACTTCTTACATAGTATAACATATTCATGTTGCTTTACAAAACTGGCCTTCAATTTGGCTTTCAAAATTTTACCAAACTGTACACGATCATGCAAGATCCAACTTTCATTCCCCTTATCATTCCTCAAATGCATTTCAGCATTTCCGATTTCTTTTATTCTTTCTCCTAAACTTTTTTCTTAATTCTAACTCTTTTTTTTGGTTGAAAATTCTAACTCTCTTTAACTCTACAGCTTTACATTTTTTTTTCTTCTTCCTTGCTATACAAACATTTCCCTAAACACTCCCCATATGGTTGGGAGAAACACATAGTAAGCAGTAGGCACCATTACACACGAGCTGGCATGTACCACATGGTTGCGAAGTCTATTCAAAACCATAAAGCTATAACCAAAATTGCAGACTGTGCTCTTCTAACCCGATAATTTTCGGGTTATTCTTGTATATTACTACTCGGTTTCTTCTGATGAAGAGGTTGTCTTGGATAGAAAATAATTGCCAACAATAAAGAAAATGCAAGACCGACTAATCCACTAAAAGGTTGTAAGGGGTAAGTAGCAGTTACCCAGAGAGGAAAGTTGGCCTTGTAAATCAGAAAGCCACCTGTTTGCAGAAAGAAACTTGAAGCCATAATACCAGCCCGTAGCCCAATTGGAATCGAGAGGTTGCCATCATTTCTTTGCCGAATTCCGGCCAAAGCCAGAGACAAAAGGCATAGCCCTGGTATTGCCATCAGGGACCTGAAATCCCATTGGAAAAATGATTGTTAGCGGAGATCCATTACACGTGTGTGTTGTGTATAAACATAAATTCCAACCGAATAGAGAATGTGATACTCCATAAAGGTTACCTCTGGAACAAAGAAAATGCAAGTCCAGATATTATAATTCCCCGGTGGTAGCCAAGATCTGCAGCAATTTCATCAGGGAGCCATGATCTGAAAAGAAGTTCTTCAACTAGCACAACACTTGTTGCAGTTACAAGTCCTCTAACAGCTATCGCAACCAGTTTTCCAATAACTTTCAGCCTAGCCATGAAATCTAAAGAGGATGGAAGTAGATTTGAAGGCAAAGAGAAACTGACACAGCCAAGCAAAGCATTTGTGGACTGTATTAGTATTACAAGTACGACTCCTCCAATCAAGCCCATGAGAAGACCTTGGATCTGCAAGCAACGATATCAATATTACCTCATTCCATCTATGACAATATGAGGATCTGATCATAACTATTCAAGATAACATGAACCCTCTATGTCAAATCCCTAATTTTCAATGCAAAGAAGCAACAACCTTCTTTGATGATGATTTTAAAAAGGAAAAAAAACAAAAGTTAAACTGAAAATTCATACCTCTGATGATGATGTCAACTCCAGTCCATACTGCTTAAGTGGATTTTCATAACCACGTATTCTTTTGCCCCATAGCACAACAAGGATCATGACAGCAGTGTAGAAGCCAAAAATGCAAACAAGTTCAGCAAACGTGGAGGGAGTCTTTGTAGTCCAGCTCTGCACAAGGGTTGGAAGCAATGGAACAACGACTGGTGACCACAAAACAAGACCCATGCCAACAAAGCCGAGAATCCTTTCAGAAGTAAACAGGAGAGAAAGAGAAGTTTAATATCAGTACCAAAAATATCCAGAGTGCAAGAAAAGCTGGGGTGCAAAAGTATAAAAAAGTAGTAGCACCAAGATATATAAGTTGATCCTCGAAGACATTTGGTTTCTTGTAATAAGTTCTAGAATAATTACCTTACATTCTTGTGCCTGAACACTATTTATTATAATATTTATTATGTTCCTTTCGATTATAAAGCTAGACCAAATGCATTGAATGAGAATGCTGGAAGGGTCAAAGCGATTGGGAAAGATGTCAGCCATACCTTTGGTATAAGGGGCGCTCAGCTATATGGAGAAACATTATAAGCCTGTCTGTTAGACTCATAGCACCACGTATACCACCCCAAAGCAAAGCAATTTTACCAACTAGCCTCAACATGCCACCCCTTTGTCCCAAATCTGCTAGCATGGCAACCAGCCTGCCAATAAATGTATGCATGTTAAGTTTAAAAAGCCAAACAAGCAGACAACTCTGAATGCAACAGAAACAGCATAAGATAAAGACCTTTCTTGATCCAATTCACCATCTTCCTTTGTAGGTACAACAGGACCAGCAACTGACAAGGCTTTCTCAGCAAGGCTAGTGACTATGTTGACTTGGTTTTTGTCAGCTGCTGCTTCCTCGAGCTTTTCAGGCTCTTTATGCTGATTTCCTTTCTCCTTGGAGGTCTTGGAAGAACTTTCTGCAGTTCCCTTCTCTTCTAGTGAATCCTTTGCATATTTATTTACCAAAAAACATGAGAAGCAGTCCCATAGACCCACGAGAATGAAAAATATAGCAAAGCACAATCAACATGCATGGCCATACAACAAAGGAAATTAGAAGCATGAATAAGAATCTTTAACACAAAATTATTCAAAGTTTGGTTTGATACAATTTGAGGATTGGGATTTTTTTAACCATTTTAGCGAAGTATTTGAAAGTGAACTAGCCATGGACCATAATAGCTAAGAAACAAAAAAAAAGAGGTTATTTGGGAGTGAAATGGGAATCAAACCATGGGACAAATGATATAAAATTTAGAAGTAATTAAATAAATATAAATATTACAACCATATTTACTGCATATCATTCATGATAATAAAGGAAAAAACAAATAAAAAATTCCAATTGATAATTTTTGCTACTAATAATACTTGAAAAATGTTACTTAAGTTTTAGTAACAAAACAAAGATTCACTTAACCAGGTGCACAAGTAGCTTTAGAGAGTCTACATAACAATATATAAATGTTTGTAGACATGAAATTTAAAGAAATTAACTGTTACCTGTTCCGGCGCCAGCAAAGCTGATGCTCCCAGGGCAGCAGTCACCGCACCAACAAGGACACCTTCCTTATTTAGGCTTTTCAAACCACTTTCTGACCCTTCTTCATTAGTGGGGCTATGAGAAGTACCATTTTGACCAGTTTTAGAAACAGGCATTTGATCAATCTCCATTATACCACTCTTCTCATAACTCCTTTTCCCAGATAATTTGGTTTCGTCAGCAGCTTTAATTTCATTTTGATCATACTCATGGAGGGTAGATAGATTAAAATACTTCCTTAAAGCAGCTAAGCTAGATCCTACAACAACACCAACTGGCAGCACTCTCCTCAGATAACGTGTGCTCTGAATGGCAGATGAAATACTCCTTATAATATTTTCTCCATTAAGAGTACCAGCTTTTTCCGAGGCATTTTCAACAACATTCTCTTTGCCTTCAAAATTGAGCGCTTCATCATCTCCAATAGACAGAGACACTGCAGTTGCAACGGTTTCAATATCTAAAGCAAGTTGAGATTCCATTTCTTGCAAGTCTGATACACTTAGCCTGCGATCAACTTCCAATTGCAAAGACTCCAATATAGTAACTTTTACAAGCTGCATTGTTTCCTCTAATCCCTCAACATTTACATTCATAGTATCAATAGCTTCAAACTCTTGAATAGGTTCATGCTGTGTATCAGAATCTAATATTACATACGATGGTTCGATGTAATTTTCTGTTTTATTAACTTCTGCAGCTGCAGGAGCCTCAGGCTCTCTGCTATGAGTAGTATCATCATCAACGGGATCTCCATTTGGCTCCAAGAGCTTCCACTGACCTTCTTCCGGAAAGTAGTCAAGCAATAATGCAGTAGTTGAATCTACATCTAATGGTTCATTAGTTGGTTCTGAAAGCAAGCGGAAGTATTCACTCTGCAGAAAGTCCCCATATTGATTTGCACTAATGTATGATGGGATGTTATTTACAGAGCTATCTGAATAATCAGCCACAATTCTGCTACTAAGTATATGATTGTTGCTTCTGGACCTACCCAAACTATTTCGTGCACCATTTCCCAGAGAATCATCATTGTCTGTCACCTCAGATGAAAAAGGATTTTGATGGGATTCCCCCACACTCGCTGAGTCATATTGCAAATCTTTACCATTAGCATTATCATTGTGCATGGGATGATCATGCAATCCATCAGAAATCATACTATAGTTATTTTTACTGCCTTCTATTTCTCTCAGTTTGTGATCATTTTCATTATCTTCTTTGTCTTCAAAAGTGTCTTGTGTCTCAGGCACAGAGTCATTATTCTCTGTCCCCACCTCATCTCTATCATGAGATTCCTTATCATCCTTTTCCTCAAGTTGAGAAATCATATTTTCTATTACCCCGAAGACACTGTTAACAGCTACTTGGGTGGAATCATCCATCCCTGTAAGTGCATCCAATGCTTGAGAAACACTGAAGGTTGGAGGATTGGGATCTGATATACTAGACTTATTTTGATCAAGAACATGTTGGAGATCTTTGTTTTCAGCTTTCTGGTTATCATTATGTTCCCCTTCCACTGGTTGGGCTTCAGATGATCCAGCAGCAGAAACTGTAACTTCTGCTGTTGCAGCGGGTGTCACTTTATTTTGGTCAGTTGAAGAATCTGAGCCCTTTTCCTCCTTTTTCTGGGGATTATTCTCATCCTTTATTTCGATTCGTCCAATTCCACCATCTCGATCTGCCTTTCCCTCACTACTAAGCGTCTCATCCGGGCTGCCCACCTTTTCAGCTCGGGTAGTTAAAGTAGGCTTAGCACTAGTTTCCAATCCAGTTTCGCTAGAGTCAGCATGTGCAGAAGCCTTTTCTTTGGTGACCTCATCACTTTCATGAATTTTTTCAGGCTCATTTGTATCCTTCTTAATTGAAGAAGGAATATCACCTTGATGGCTGATAATTGGTTGAGGACCTAGATCACTGGACCTTTCAACATTTTCTGATGGCCGAAAATCCGATCCTTGTCCACCAGTACTTTTGTCTGAGCCAACTTGTATGTTATCAGAGCCATCTGCCAAATCATCAATTCTTTTTATCTCATCTGCAGAATGGGCATCACTGACGCTTTCTCGTCTTTTTGACTTGAACCGGGATGACATTTTTGGAATCCTTGCAATGCCCTGTTTTAAGTGAGTGCCCTGAGTTTGCATAAATATGGATACAGCTGCTGTGAGCTTTCCACGAACATCTTCTGGCACAGCATCTTCCAAAGCTTTTATAACCGTCTCTCCTTGATTAACAGCAGCCAAGACCTGGATGTACACACTTAGATTAAAATAAATAATAGCATGCTGAAATTCATTGATTTCATATTTGCTTAATCAAAATAGCCAAGCACACCACACCCAAATATACTTTAGATTGGAAATAATATCACATAAGCTCAATTTAAAGTAAATTGCTTTTAAGAAAATATTTTAACACCATCATACCACCATTGGACCAAGATATGTAATACAAATAAAAGAAGCAAAAATGTAAGATTTACTCATTCAAGGAATATATTATAAATCGTAAGACTTGTACAATTTAAGATATGTCAGTTCCAACAAAGGCACAGAAAAGCGATTCAATTAATCACTAGATCATTTTCATTGCTCAATACTAATTGCAGACAACTGCCAAATCAAACGGGTAGAAATTGATGAATATATGTTCCAAATTTTGAATGCAGAATGATAATAAATGTCACACAGTAAGAAGAAACAGCAACGTTTAAGCCTTACCTTCTGCTTCTCTGCTTCTTTCAAAGTTCCGGGCATAGTTACATCGAGCATATTCATAACTACTTGTGCAGTTTGTAAAACTTGGCCCATTTCACTATCTTCGGGACTAGCTTCCTCTTTGACCAACTCTTCTTCAACAGATTTGGTTTGCGGTAACATATCATTGTGCACTTTATGTAACCCCTTGTCTCCAAGTTCCACATCTTTCAGTAAATCTTGTCTGGAACGAAGGCGGATGCTGGCAGCTGTATCACCATCTCCTAACATCTCTCTCCGAGGATTGATGGAATAGCCATTTATAGCATTTGATCTAGAATGATCCAAAAGCTTCTTAACTTTTCTACCCTTGTCAGTCAACCTACCTTCCTCAAAGGCCAAGCCTTTTGAAGGATTGATGGTGACATCAACATCTTTCAGAAGAGGATGACGACCCTTTAGAAGTCCAAGTTCTACTGCTGTAAGCCACTATATATGCCAAATGATACCATAAAGAAAATCAATTTCTACATTGAAGGTGAAACTTTGTCAAATTCTCAGGCCATAAGAAATAAATAAACTTATATGGCATATCAAATGCAAATGGAGTAAGTTGTTGCCTTAAAAAGAAAACTTGTAACCAACCTGGTTAGCACCACCTTGCAATGACCAGGACATAGTAGGTACTAGAAGAGACAGTAAAACTCTATTCTTATCATATATGAAGTAACGCAATTTCACTAGGACTCAAAAAATTGGTATTCTTATCATGTGTATACATATATAACTCAAGAGTTAACTACCTGGAGAAGTCTTAAGAAAGCCCGTGTACAGAACAGAACAATGAGAAAGACCACATATCACCAGTCATTTGTGGAGATTGATACTTTGAAATAGGGTATTTCATGAAAATTATGGAAGTCTAAGATCAATCTAAAGCCTCAAAAGACCTACAAAAAGTCAAAAGGAGAAAAGATTAGTAATTACCTCAATAGTAAGATGATGGCACCAAGATATAGTAGCTCTAGATGGTGAACAAGAGCAGAGGAGTAGGCTTGTATAAGGATTTTCTGCAATCAAACCACGTGGAATAGAGAATAGTGGCACTGATCCATCATCATTCTAACAAATGCAAAAAATTATAACACATTAGGTTATTCTTCTAAATTTCCTCCCTTTCTAAAAGGAGAGTATGGTTCTGACACAGTACAATCATTGACTTAAATATAAGATTGCTAAAAGATAGTTTATGGCATGCATACAAAAGACAAAATCATTACAAGCACTAAAAAACAGATTAAAAAGTCTAGCTCTGGTAGTTAAATTTTAAAAGAGTCTGCTGTCATCAATGAATCCTAACACAGCCCATAACAGGACTAGTTAAGTAACATTCCAGCTGGTTCATTACACACACACACACACACACACACAAAAGCCAACCAGAGACTAACCTACCATTACAAGCTTGATGAACCGAGATTAAGTGTCCATTCAAATGCATATAAAATTAATTAATACCAAGTTTACAAGTTATACATAATTATAGTCTCTATCAGAAATGTACAGCAGGAAAAAGCAGTTTTCAAACAAAATTACAATTAAATTAAAAAGATCTCATAATTTAGCTGATTATTTCCCCATCAAGAGTACGGAGTTTAATAATGTTCCTATTCCAGCATTTCAAATAAATGTCTTCTAAGAAAATTTTGTTTTAAATGAGCTTTTTTTAAGCAATAATGTACTAATCTGATATTTGCAAAGGATATGCATTTCAGAAGAAACAATTTGCATTAGATTTCAGAAATTCTAACAGGTACCTGTATAAAAAGAACTGGAATCTTCACATTACCAACTAAGCTTCGCGTGCTAGATTTTGAGTAAAAGTCTTCAATGGCTTTGAAACCATAAGAAATCATAGATATTGCCTTTTCAAAGTCACGAACAGATTTGGCTGATAGGGCCTTTTCCACATCAAACCCTTTTGTTCGGCCTTGAAATAGTTCCTAGATCATGAATCAAATAAATCACACATCAATTGGTCAATGCATATTGAAGCATACCTTACCAATGAAAGGTTCAGGGGCTTCTGTTTACAAAGATACAAAATTTGAAGCAATGACCAACCTTGTTAGATCGCAGGATATCTACAAGTCCGCCAGTGAGCTTTTCATTTAAAGCAATGTGATGAGGAGTTGCTCTTGTGGCCTCGTCTAAGTCAAAAGGATTGTCTATACATGTTGCAGCTGTCAGAGGTGTTTTCTCACCAACTTCTGCCAAGTATTTCGTCAACATGTTTGCGCCATATCCCCAGCCTACACCCATCAATGTATTCCATGGCCTTGCCTTATTGACAAACTGTATAGCAGCGGATAGATCATCGCTGTCAGCTGCTGTAAACAACCTACATAGACAAAGTAGTTAAGTAGCCCTAAAATCAAATGTTTGTTCAAGAAATTCCCAAGGAAAAAAAGGCATGAATTAGATAATTATATTGATCTAGAAGCCTGACAGAGAAATAGTTTCAGCTAAAACACATACATTTAAGTAAACAGTATAATCTTTCCCGCTTACTTAAACACATTATATACATTCTATAATGCTTACAAGCAATAAAATAATCTTTACCTTTTAAAAAAAAAAGGGAACAAATTACTTGAGAACTCAATAGCTTACCGGGGAGTGGTGAGTGGTGAGCTAGCGCAACCTCTAGGATTCATAACAACCGGGAAAAAGCCGCAACAAACTGCCTCTCGAACAAATGCCTTCACCTTTTCGTCCATACTACCCTCCGGCGTTCCCGGAACCACTAAAACGGTCGTGTCCAGTCCATGCTCGTCGTTCAAGTCCAAATTAGCCGGCCAATCAATTGAGATGACACCACCATCCTCAGTGCTAATACAAACCCTCTGGTACTCCAACTCAGTCGCTTTGTCTCCTCTGTTTCCACTCGCCCGAATCATCCTCCCGCTATTCAGCCTCACAAAATGCCTATCTTCCTTCACTAACCTCTCGTTCACGCCCTCCATCAACTCGCTCCCTTCGAACGATATGGAGGGGCACCGGAGTATAACAAAGCGGTTAAACGGCGTCGGACTGGTGAACAAGATCCACTCTCCGATTTCGCAGAAACCATTTTTACTTCCGGGGACTAAATTTAATCTCGATGATAAATAAAGCGTGACACCGGAAGTTAAACCAATAACCGGCGCGAGAAAATCGAACGAAGGAAGTTTCTGGAAGATGTTATTATCAAAAGAGAAATTGAAGTGATTATGGAGAGTCAGGTTGGGGCGAGAGAGCTTTAAACGGCGGCGTTTATAAACGCGAAATTCGCGTATTCGGAAAGGATTCCGAGGGGAGAAATAGAGGAGGTTGTCGGACCGGTTAGGAGTGAGATGAAGATTGGTGTAATTGGACGAGAAGCTCATTTAATTCTTAATAATTTAAGTTGGGAAAATTGAAAATTCAGTTGGAGAAGGCGGTTTCAAAAGTTGCTTTTCCTTTAAAGGAAAAAGAAAAAAAGATAAGACAAGGACGGAGGGAAGAGGATCGAGAAAGTGCGAAAAGAGTTGGATGGCGAAAGCGATGGCGGTGATGGGTGGTGGAGGAGGAGGGAGGTGAGTGGTGAAGGGAGGTTCTACGGTTTTACCCGCCAAATCAACTCTTAACGAATGGCTTCGGTTTGCCGGTGATGGATCCCACATTTCTTAGATGGGACCCAAAAGGGGAATCGAACAAGTGAAGCCGTTAATTCTATAACTTTTCATATTTAAAAAATGTTATCGTTGTAATCGGATCCGCATCGTGCAGTGAAATTTGGAACGTTGCTTTTCCTTTCACCGCCTTACGCAAGGCGGCAAGGCAAGCGAGCCTCATTGACTTTGACCAAATTGTTGGGCCGAAAAAAGGCCTATATAGGCCCATATGAATAATAATGCTAGTATTTCAGTTTTGCCATTGAAGTTGGAGTTATTGGACTTCTATGATGAGTTCAAATCAATAGGCCTAAAATTCCAATCCGTTAGTCGCCAATGATGGCCCATTATTTTATACTTGTCTTTCTACTTGTCCAGATTGATCAAATCTTACCGACTAGCCCAAAGCAAATTGATTAGCCGATCGAGTCTTAGGGTCCTTTTGTTCTCGGCTTTAAGAAAAACAATTATGTTGTAATTTTTTTTTTTTTTTACTCATGAATGTGATATTGAAATGGACTACATAATAAAGATAATTCTCTCTTCTCCCATGATTCCATCATGTTTATCCCAAGATTCGAAGCTCGGACCTCTCACAAGAAATCTCAAGCTCTTAACCACTCTATCTGCAACAATTATATTGCAGATAGATTTGGCCGGAGATCAACGCGGAAAAAAACCAAAATGACTTATACACTTCACAATTCATATTGATCTATCAAAGGAGATCTTATTGGTCGGCAATAATTTCTTTTCTATCATAAAATGTGAAAGGTTAAATTTCTCAAGAAATGTGCTTCTGAGATATTAAATTAGTGATTTCACTTTCGCCGGCGATAGATTGTTTTCCATATAAACCAATGTTAAAAGACACAAATCTTTGGTTCGAAATCGAATAAACAGCACGGCGGCAGATGGTGGATCAGGTGACAATAGTGGAGGGTATAAAAGGCGACAACGTTAATTGGGAAACCTATGTCTATCTATATGAATGGTGATATGCTATGTATGGCTTAGAAGGGATGGGAGCCCTTGAGTTGAGTACAAGCTTAAAAGGAGAATTGACCCAAATTTTGAAATCTTAAATTTTGCGAACTTTATTTGATTTTTGTGCTTGGATTGAAAAAAGAAAACGTTAAAAATAGAAGAGAATATAGTATACACGCAGCATGTTTGCCGATAGGAGTCAATAAACCAATCAAAGCTCGGATTGTCTCTCCTCATTAATTATTAACTAGGAAACTAGAAAACTTCTATGTCTTTTTCCTATTTTTTCCCCGATGATGGGACATTTGATGCATTGATAGGGGTGAATAATCCACCGTGAATTATTTTTTTAGTTACTTGATGTTGCTAGAAATCGAAACCTAATTACTGAAGATAAGAGTTTAACATCATATTAGCAAAATGCGCTAAATTAATTTTATTGAACAATTAGACAAAATCCAAGAATCCAAGCCACTCAATTTTTTACGTTTTCTATCCAATATAGTCTATAATCATCCTAGAGTTAAAAGTTCATGATTCAGTTCAATTCTTTTAATCCTTTTATATTATTCTCTATTAGTTTTAATGTTATTTGTTTTGTTGTCTTTTTATTTCCAATAATTAATTTCAAAACCAATCATTACTAAGGCTAATTTTTGCTAACAGAAAATATTTTCTGTTTTCATTCTTAAAAAATATCAAAGAAATGAAAAAATCACATAACATGTGTCAATGGAAATGAGTTTACTTTTAGAAAATGAAAATGGCATTTGAGTGGAAACGGAAAACATTTTTATTTTATTTTGAGATTTCCACTCCATTGTCAATTTCATTTTCTAAAAATAAAAATATGATTATTTTCATTGACATATATTATATCAATATTTAGTTTCTTTGATATTTTCGGAGAATGAAAATAAAAGATATTTTCTGCTACCAAACATAGCCTAAGTTTCGATAAAGAAGTTCGAGTCAAAGATATAAAGCCATTGCCATTAATTTAGCAAACTCTCTATCATTCTGAAAAGAAAAATCAATTTCGAAAAAGAAATATGCGTGAACATATTAGTTGGAAGTTCTTGAAGCTTTTCAAAAGATGACGATAATGGATATTAATAATTGTACTTGAAAAGGGATAATGATACCATTTTCATGTATAGTTTACGTCCCTTTGCTCTCCTCTCTCCATCTTTTTGGTGATGGAGACTCTCCGGCCCCCTACCACTATATATCTCTTTGCCATTCATTTCCATTAATCAATTATTATATATTGGATTACCTAAATATATCCAATCTATAATATGATCTTTATATTTAGAAATTGAAGATTTAATTAGAAAATCCAGATATATTTCAGTCATTTAGTAAGAACTAAACATATATTAAACATTTAAACTCCAAGAATTCATGAGCACTATAAACATATATATTGCTCCAACAAATAAATAAATAAGATTTTCCACAGGCGACTAACCGTTTTGTGGGATTTTTCGTTCTTGTCCAATTAAACAATTAGTCACTCCTAAGCACAAGTTAATTATCTTGCTTAGTAGAAAGTAGAATCCAATGTTTAATTATAAAGAATTAAATTAGTATGATCCTAACCAAAATGATCAGTAACTTAATAAGTTTGAATAGAAACGATCCAAAATAGCCGTATGGGATGGGCAAACTGACAAGGTTAAACTGATAATTAGAAGCTCGATTAGAGCTAATCACATGCTGCATGTCGTTAATCATAATCTTGGCAATGATTAATAATCTTGACGAAGCTGATGATCATTAATTTGCTTAAGCACATGCATAGGCACCATTAATTTGCTAGGGTCTTAATCAGAGAGAGACATTTCTTGTGTTTTTTTGTTTTATGCTTTTTATGTATAATATATATATCTCTCTTTTTGGAGACATCTGAATTTAATTCCTTGACAGTTTTTTATCATAGGAAAAATTGAAAACAAGTAGTAGAATAAGTTCAAAGTGCAAGTAGATCCTGTTGATTTTGTTCCGGGTTGCAAATCCTGCAAATTATAGGATCTTGTTCCCAATAAACAACCAAATTGCATAACCATCCAAAGACCATTTTCTATTCATTTGATTTTGACAAAACCTTGCCCTCATTCAAACTTGTTCATTTTTTCATCATTTATAAACATCTCTAAATCTAATAGATATTGTTGTCAGATTGACAAGAAAAAGAATAATTAATATTCCCTCCGTCCTATATTATCAGTTCCTTTTGGGTCAAACCAATCATACATTTGACCTTTAATTACAAAAAATATATATAATCAAATTTTAAAATAATATGTGTTGAAAAGTTTAAAACTTAACTTAATCAAAACATGATTTTTTAAATTTTATTTTTATATAATTTTTTTATAATTAAAGGTCAAAACGTGATCTTTAACCAAGAGGGACAAATAATATGGGACGGGGGGAGTATCATTATATAAAGATCAAATTACGTACATTTTCTCTCTCTCACCACAAATTATCTTTCCCGGCCCCTTATATATTCCTTTGATTAATTTGTCTTCTTAAACATTTTGTTATTATTCACTAATTAATCCTCATTATTCATCTTATCTACATGCAAATTAATGTTGTTCATTGAAGTTGAGGGAACAGAACACCGACAAATCAAGAATTAATATATCAGCAAACATAATTTGATTATCATTAATCCGTAATTAACTTGAGGAATGAATTGAAGTTGTATATATCAATTTTTATGTCTACAAGAAGATGATGACGTGCAAGAAATATAAGATAATCATCAATCATCTGATCCTTTTGAATTTTGTTCTTTTCTTAAAACAAATGACAAAGATCATACAACATGATTAGAAGAAAGATATATACATATAAAATCCATAATTATTATTATTATTGATGATATTGTTATATTATTGCAAAACAACAAAATTAACGCAATTTCTTTAATTAAAAATTACTTAGCAGTTTTTTCTTATGATGACACGGGTAATTATATTTTTATGAAATCCACATGGGAAGAGTATGGGGTGATTGAGGCTAATTTAATATGTTGATGGTTTCACATATTTTTGGGACATTAATTTGATTCCATGTGTTATTCACATGCTTTTGCTCATTCTCGCCGCCAATTGTCTTTATCAAAGATTTCTTCAACCCCAAAAAATTGTAGTAATTCACCACACATAAATATTGTTCTAGCTAGTCATGAAGTGATAAAAAAATATCTGAATTTTAGATTAATTCTCAAAACGGAAAACTATAATTAGACTTGTAAAGGCATTGGTAATCATTTGATATACCGGCGGTGTAAATTTTGAACTCCACAAGCGGGTTGTGAAGTTGACACATGTCCATTTTTTTAATTAATTAAGTTTTAAATATTTCAATCTAGTCCCTAGAGGACACATGTCACTCTTCAGGATCATTTGTGTAGTCTGCTAAACTCCACTGACGGTATATTGTATATTTAGCCATATTATAAACTATATACTTTTCTCAATCCCATATTCCTATCCAAAAGAGAAATCCCAAAATCATGTAAAAAAGGTGCATTTTTAGCTTTTTTTTTTCCAACCCTCACCATTTTCTAAGTTTCAAAACACATGAAAACAAATTATTTTGTTGAGATGGGATCGTCACATGCCTGAACAGTTGAAACACAATACTTCGTCATGGCCTTTGCATGTGAGGTCGATCG
>AWUE01017584.1:0-43239 GCA_001974825.2 Corchorus olitorius
TTCCCATCTTTCCTATATTTGATTTTTGTATTTCCATGCTCTGATATTTAGGAAAAATATAATTGGACTAGTTCGAATGCATTTTCACTTCAATGAAAAAGAAATGTGAAATATTAATATATAGTATTTGCAATTGCAAAGTTTTCCATATTAAAAAAATGATTATAATAGTTTACAATTGATATGGCATAAAAGTCAGTTTTATGAATAGAAAAAGGTTAAGCAAGGTTGGAAGATGAGAGTAAGTCAATATATCAAACAGTTTGATCAAGAATCTTCTGGAAATTAAAAAATAAATAAAGGAACATTAATTAGTTGAATATTATATACACTACTATATATAATATTGATTAATTAATCTTGCAGCCAATGAAATGCTTATCTTATTTGCATACACATTAGCTTTTGATTTCTTTTTTCTTTTTTTTTGTTCAAATCTGAAATAGAAAATTGTGGTAGTTACCACATCGATTGGTCTAGATTCTGTAATAGAAGGGGGCACATCGCTTTCTTTGCCATAGAAAATTTATTTTTTTACCTTTTTCAAATCTTGTACAAAAAAAAAACAAAAAATTAGGATCAAAAAATTATAATTAAACAAAAGGAAATGAATTTTGGATAACATTTTTGAACCCTCTGCAACAATCCTTGCACATGTCTGTCGCTATCAAGTAACTATTTTCTTCAAATAAATAAGATATAGAAAGTTAGAAACAAACAACAAAGCAAAAAATTAATAAAAATCAAGTATAGTTCTCTAAGGAAAGAAAATATATAATTAAAGAAATAAATATATGAATCCAACAACTTTCTAGTTGGTGCCTGAACGAGAAGACATGTATGGTGATGAAATGAAACCTTTCCCAGTATTTATTCTCCACTTCAGTGTTATATTACTCTCTTCTTTCGAATTACAGAACACAAATTTCCCAATTTTTCTTTATAGCCTTTCCTTCAAAACTATCAAATAATGTTAATTCAGTGAGATTTTTATTAGTTTCTTTACTTCATTTGATTCAAATAAATGTTGAGTTACCCTATTTAAATCCGATGTAACTCGACTACAGATTAATTAGTTGCATTCCTTAAGGGGATACCCAGAGGTCAAAACTTGGGACTTCTTACTCGAGGTTTCAAGTTCGAATTCTGAAAAAGGTGAGGCGGGATTATGTGGGAAAGAAGAGGACTATCTCCTATACATAAGGCAAAAATGCATTTATTACCTTTAGAAGTCATTTTTTCCGTTTCTTTCCGATTGTGTTCTGGTAGTTGAATCATTTGTTGTAAAAGATGCACTACACCAACAACTTTCTAGTTGGTAATGAATGTTTTAATATCCAAATACAGACAAAATTTCTTCACTAATTTATCTCTCATCTTTGGGCAAATTGCCCTTCATCTTTCCAAGTTTAGTATGATGATCATCATCATCACGCATCAGCATCATATTATAATAAGGTTCACTCACATTAATCAAGTCTTTTTAGCTTAATGAGAATGATAAATGCATGTATTTATTTGTTATATCATTTCATTATAGCGGTGCGATTGACACTGTTTTGACACTGTTTAGCAACTGTACAGATGAGATTACATTGTACATATTAGATTAGGTACTGTACAGATGAGATTATTAGAGCAGCGATTGAAACGGAGTTCACACTTAAACTCCGTTTGGACCCAAAACGATGGTGAAACGATCAAATGATGGTGAAACGATTACAGATACACGACCTATATTAATTAAGGTTATATTAAGGAATCAAAAGAATTTTATTAAAATTTGCTTGTCAACTTCTAAGTTCAAATTATTCTTTTCATCCTAGTAAAATACTTAGGCCTGGTTTGGTATTGCGTTTGGAGATAAAAAAACTATTTTTGAACCCAAACGCAATACCAAATAAATCCTGATTTTATATCAAAAACTAATTTTGAACGCGGCAACCCTTATTCAATTAGACACCAAAAGCCAAACCGGCGGCAAAGGGTATTTTACGTAAATTTTTCATAAACAAAGGATTAATTATAGAACTCAAATCAAATGCAACGTTCACGCCCAGAGCGCCTAAAAGCGCAGGCCCATTATCTTTTCTTACAATACCCGGACGGACCCCACCCATGGGCCCAACTCTTATAACCGCATTTCATCCAAATTTACAATTTTACCCTTCCCCAACTCCTTTATAAACGAACCTTCTTCCCATTTTCTTAGCCAACAAGCACTTTCCTTTCTCTTCAAAGCCAAAACCAAAACCTCCCCAAAGTCGCAGTTTCTCTTTTCTGAAATCCTTAAACCCTTCGAAGAAACAAAAAAAAAGAACATTAATGGCGAAAGGAAGCAACAAGCTAATGAAGCTGAAGTCAGTTCTCAAGAAACTAAACTCATTCAACAACAAACAAAACCGGCCGGCATCGAGCTCTGTCGTGGCGGCAAATTCGGACATCGACGACGAATCATCGGCCAACCTCCAGCCTGTCTACGTCGGAAAATCCCGGAGACGGTACCTCATTAGCCCTGACGTCATCGAAAACCCTTTGTTTAGGGAACTCGCCGAACGGTCGGGTGAAAACGACACCATTAACGTGTCGTGTGAGGTTGTCTTGTTCGAACACTTGCTTTGGATGCTGGAAAATGCCGATCCTCAGCCTGAGTCTCTGGAGGAACTCGTCGAGTTTTACGCTTGTTAAGGAAGGAAAAGAAATGTTTTTTCCATGGCGGCCATTTCGCATGGTATGGAAAAGTTGTACATTATTGTTAATTAATGGAAATAATTATTAATTAATGTGATAATTAGGCGGTGTAGAAGAACCAGAGGAGAGAGTTGATTTCAACGGTGAGGATTTATTTAACCGATTTCACACCGGTTAATCTGTAAGCCTGGTGGGAAATTATATTTGTGTATCAATGTTGTTCATTGTCATTTTTTTTATATAGTAAAATAGTAATTTTATTTTATTTATATAAGTTTTCTCAATTTTATACTTTTTTTTTTTTAGAAATGTGTCACATTTTTATAATTTCCATGATTTGATCCGAAAATTGAAAATGAAAGGGGAGAAGAGGAGATACGGGGTGTGGGTGATGTTGAAATCATAGTCATCATACAATCTTTATCTCAAACGTGGCCAAAAGAGAAGTAAAAAAAAAAAAAAAAGATAAATCTTTTATCTCAAACATTAATAATAAAGGTATTGAAAAGTACAATACAGCAAAGCTTGGGCTCCCCATCCTTTATGTTTTGTCTTCCATATTGTGACAATGTCTATTTATCAAGTCAAGTACAATTTGCTAAATGGATAACAAAAAAAAGTGAAATTTGATGATATAATTGAAATTGGCTCCCATGGGTGAAAAGGGCTATTCTTCCAAAAAGTTTAGAAATTTATCAATGGGAATTCTGGTATTCATTGGGAATCTGATGAATATCAAAATGCTAAAACCCTTTTTTCTTTTCTTTTGGAAGTTTAGCTGGCCATTGCAAAATTAAAACCAAGTTAAGAGATTAATTACTACTTTAATTAGGTAAATGAGCATCTGATTAATATTTTACCCTTTTTTTCAGTGCGTACATGTGAAATCTCATTACAATCAGAATAAATCTCTATACTGTTGGAAAGAAAAATTAGGGAACAAGTAACCTAAATCATGCAAGAAGGGTTTTTCTTTGTGATTAGGAAACAATAAAAATCAATGTGATCCCAAGAATTGTTGTTTGGTTTTATTTTGTCTTTGATATGTTGTTGTAGTTAGAGTATTAGTCAAGTAACCCTGCTGGCATGCCCCAGCTTTGCTGGGAAATTGGCCTAAAGAAGCAAATAAAAGACTCGACTTTTATTTCCATAACAAAAATGAATCAGCTATCTAACCTGCAAAAAAAAAGAGTGTCCATATTCTGAGACAACAATAAAGCCAGAGCCAAGAAGTCGACAATTTTTGTGGGATGAACAACAAGGCAAAAGCCAAACAAAACTCCTTTTTAAAATTGAAAAGAAAAAGGCTGATGATGATTAACTCATCAATTTGACATATAAAATTCTTAATAGTATTAGTTTATAGTAATAGTATTTAAGAAATGTATGGTTCAAATTGCTAATGATTGGGTTGTTAGAGATGCTTTTTATTCCTTCTTTTTTTTAGAAGATATATACATATAGCCACACGCTCTTCAAACTTCTTTGCTTTTTGTTGGTTAGACACAAATATGCAAGCAAAAAAAAAAAAACTCTTTAATTTTTCTGGTGGGTTTGGGATTTTGGGTAAGTGGAAGACACGAAAATTTGTTCATTACACGCATTAGCAATATATCTGTAACGCGTTTGCCAAGCTGCCATGGCCACCCCCCCTTAAAAGCTAGCTGGGTGCTTCAACTTTTCACACTTTCATTGTACGTAAGTAGTTTCCAAGCTTATAAGCATTTTGACACGTAACCCACATTGTTTTTGCTTTGACAATCTCTAATTACCCACGATAACTTAATTTTTTTGATATGAACTTACGGATAATCGTATATTCAGTAGTCATATTAGATCTCGATTAATTAATTTGGAATCGAGATAACTTCTTAAAAAAATTGAAGTCGAAACACAAACATTTAAATGGAAATTATATCAGCGTGTCGAGCTCACAAATGAATCAGCCCTTATTAATTTTCTAACGATAGCTTAACACAAACATTCAAATGGGAATTATATCAGCGTGTCAAGCTCACAAATGAGTCAGTCCTTATTAATTTTTTAACGATAGCTTAATTTTGTTTATGCAAATAATCTTTGATATATAGTAAGTAGACGCGTTGAATTTTGATTAATTCAAAGTTAAACCGCAATTAGGAAAAAAAACTCTCGTATGGTTTATTTTCTCTATTCATAATATTCAAATTCATTTTACTAAATTCAACAGTCAATCGATGGTCTATATATCAATGGCATAATTTGAATACTATACAAAACATCAATCAATCTAATAATATATCCTTACAGATAAAGTTCCATTTAATTGATTGGAAATTTGAACATATAAGTATATAATAAGAAAAAGGGGTGGTGTCATGACGTGATTAAGGTTTAGTTTACTCATAAATAGCTGAAGAATTTATTTTTTATGTCCCCTTGTCAAGGCATAATTAGATAACTTAACAAAAAGTCAATTTGTATATAGTACATACTAGTCGGTCTAAAGTCTAATTAAAATTGAAATGAACATTTAGGGTCAGTCCAATATTAATCCTTATCACGAATAAAGTTTTCATGACAGCTAATTAAAGTGATGATTGTTTTTGAAATTCTTTTGTAGTAGGAGTATATATATAATTGCTTTCATGACCACCTTTCCTTAATTTTGGAGAAAAATAATTCTTTTTCTTCTTACAACATATATATATATAATTTAATGAAAATAGTATTATAATTTAAATTTTGATATTTATTTTGTTAGACCTTTTGCATTTTGTGTATATATATATATATTATCATCATATAATATATAAGTAATTGGAAGGATGCAATTTCTTTCTGTTATTTGTCTTTTTGTACAACACCATATAAGAAAACGAGCATTACTTAAGTTTACAATTCTTTATCTTGGAAAAAGATAGTAGAAAATTTGTGTATAATTAGTACTTGGTATGACTTTCGTTCAATTTTTTAAACTTTATAACTTACTAGTATATATTTTTTGAAGATTAATTGATCGATTGCATATGTTTGTTTATGATGTTACATAAACATTACATTACACAATATAAATGGTTGACTTATAAATTGCATTAAATACCTATAGACTTTTTTCTAAGTTAAGAATTAAAGAATGAAAAAATTATGTAATCTAACTAGAACAAAAAAAATTAGCACTATTTTTCCAAAAGAATAGCACTAATTTGATAACTTTGACCTTGTATTTTTTTTGAGTACATTGAATTTAATTCTTTATCATGATCAGTTGGGCATTAAAAAAAATTAATGAAATGACATTATTCTTAAACACAAATTGGGAGACTCATCCACCATAGTCAGGTGCGCGACGCGAGTTGGATCCGGATTAGTCAGAGCTAAATCCTGGATACCGGATGAGATAAAAAAAAAAAAGAGTTTGCCAATTTTTTTTAAAGAAGAAATTGAAATTGTGTGTGCCTAATTGATGTATGGTCTGGAAAGCTTAAGCAGATTGCAAACCGCAGAAAAGAAAACAAAATAAACAAAAGAAAGTTTTGTTGATAAATGAGGGGATATTGCTTTACTAATGAGCTGGCTAATGGAAATTAGGAACAAAAATAAAAAGACGAAAATAACCTCGGGGTAGTTAAGAAATAGCAGGGTCGCCTGTCAGTAGAGAAGAAGACAAAGCTAGGTAGCTACCTTCCATAAAGAGACGGCCGCTTTTTGCGGCTTTATAGAAGTTAGAAGAAGAAGATACCCTTGAAACCCACAGTAAAAAACAGCAAAAACAGAGGGTAAAATTGTCAATTCAACCTCGGCCGCTCCCAAGTCAGTCAGTCAGAGTCAGAGAGTAAGTCAGAGACCAGCCCACGTGGGAGGTGGGCGTGTAAAATCGGATTTGGGGGAAGATGATAGGCCCATGTTACTCAAGGAATTTTTGTCCCCAATTTTGCATAATAATGTTTGCTTATGAATATCGGATTTTTTTTTTTTCTCATGTCTTCCTTTCCTTCTCTCTTGATATGCCCATTCCCACACATGCAGTGAAAAAATTATAACTAAAAAAGCAAACCCAATTATATGAATAGAAGAATCAAAAACCCTTTTTTCATTTCTTTTTGCTCTTCTCTCTCTCTCTCTCTCAATAATGGTATGATTTGTTTTGTTTCATCAGGTTGTTGGGGTACTTGAAAATCCAAATGATATATCTCCTTTTTTGCTGATTCTTTTTTTTTCTCTCCTAAATTAATTACATTATATATGTACATTGCATCTTGCTAAGGTTTCTTTTTTGCATATCAGATTCCCTGTTACAATATTTTGTCGAATGGATGCCATGATTGTTAATTTTGACTTCAACATAGTTTCTCAGATATCATGCATCTCTCTCTTTTGGTAGCTATCTTTCTCATCAATTATACATACGTGCATGAGTTCATATGATTTTTAATCAACGGAGGAAATCTTAATTTGCCAAAATTACGCAATTTATGCCTTCTTAACCAACACCGGTTGGATTGATTGAGTGTTAAGTTCAATGTCCTTTGAAGAGTTTTTGATTCGAGTCTTGTGAATAACAGTGCTGTGAGAGATTCCCCAATATATAGGATCCGACGCGGCTAAACTTCAAATTAGTCGGGACCTAATATAACTACCGGATATCGAGTGCTAGTGCCAAACAAAACAATTCCATAAGGCGAGAATTTAAGCTATTGCTTTTGGTCTCGATTCAATATTTCTCTCTTTTTTAGTCTGATAATGCATGGCATGTGTCACTCTCGTCTATTTCTATATGAAAAGCATAAATAGTTCACACCCTTAGCAACGTGCATGCCCCTGGTCTAGATGACATAATTAACGTGCTAGATCAAAAACCTAACCCCATGCATGTCAATAATTAGAAATGAATTTTTCCATGATGATAAGGCCAAAAAGATTAAAAGACTATATATATAGAGTCAAATAATCCTCTTCTCTTCATTGAATTAGAAAGTTTTTTATAGTTTTTTTTGTCACTAAGCTGCAGTACCCTGTCTAACGGTTCCGAAGCCTAGTAGTTACAGGCACGGCAAGTTGTTCATGAATCTGGCTTATTGGTATGTATATATATATATATATATATATATATATTTAAATAAAGTATATATAATATATATACTCAAAAGATAAAGAAAATATGTTTTTGGTGTATGAGAATTAAGACAAAAACAAATAACCCCAAACTCCAAAGAGCTGCAAATGAATGGAGGGATAAAGGAATGATGTCTTAAGGTCCACAACATATAAATTTAGGAGACCATGAGTGGGGGCGCCGAAGCTGCCATGAAAATGACAAATCACTAATCAGAAGAAATTGAAAAGAGAAAAGAAGAAGCTTCAAAAACTCCATCGATGATTCGTCATATGCCTGCAGTCAAAAACATACTCAAGGACTTGAGAAAAAGAATCGAAGCCAAGAAATCTCCACACATGGCTACTTGACATGAAACAACTTGTAAAAAAGAGTCATTCGGTGCATTGTAAAGTAAAGGCATGGATGTAATGTATGAGACGTATCAGAAATTTTGTATGGCTATGGATTTTACGTAATTTTATTATATATATGTAGCATTTAGCATGTAAATTTTCAGGGTTTTTGTATTCTTGCATGATGAGTAATATATTATACAAATGTTTCCTACTATCATTTTCATCATGGGTGGCTCAAAGAAATAAATTTTAGATGGGGCTAAACTTTGTTGCATACCAAAGCACATAGGTCTTTTTCAAGAAACATTGTATTTTTGCATTCAACAGTGTCGTTGTAGCCACTAGAATCCAAAAGTTCAAAACCAATTAAACGACATGACATGTGCTGTCTTAAGTCTAAGATCCCACGTTCTCACTCTCACACAAAGCAAATTATAAACTATGGGTTCTATTCATCCTCTCAAAACCAGCAAATAGTAATGGAAAAAGCATGAAAACTAAAAAAATTATAAAGATTTTGCCAAAATAGGATTTCAGTTAAGAGAGTGGTCAAACGAAATAAAAGCATACCACAAGAAGCCATGCATGTGATCATAAGAAAGGAGAAAAGGACCACTTGGACGTGGATGATTAATGAACATGATCTTTTTTTTTTGTTTGGCTGAAATTAAGAACATCTTCAATATTGCCTATATATATTTGTATTGTATAGGACGGTAGGAGAGTACTATATATATATAGATATAGAGTAGGGGAAATTAATTAAAATGATCAAGATAAGGAATGCATGTGCTTTACGTTCTATGTGTCTGGATAAAGGGATGATGAGAAATGGGGAGGACTGGTCAGAAGCCATTACCATTTATACCAGTTGATTCTAAGTTAAGTTCCCTTTTGTCGGAATCAATTCGATCACTCACAAAAGTTTGAGAAGGGATGATGAGAAAATTAATGGGGAAGACTGAGGAGCCATACATCTTTATTCTTTACCCTAATTCTATATATGTTTCATTTTGATGGAAAACTTAATTGAAGTTAACTATATTAATTAGAGGATCTAACATAATATTAAAGCATATTCAGAAGCAGAAAGATAATTAGCAATATGAGATTCTCAGCAGTGTCAAAAGGTGAGTACTCATTAATTATCATATTGTAATTTCGATTGTGCATGAAGCCTAGATGAAAATGATGAAAGTCATGAGAGTTTCCTTTCAATTCAATAATTGAGTTATACATATCGAAATTACAACAACTACTTCTTTATCGTTATTATCAGATATAGTAATGTTGCATACTTTGAATTAGTTTGAATTATTGAAGCTAGGGCATTTTATAATGATTAGAGTCCACATATCCGGCTCAGGCTGTTTAAAAATGGAAAGTTTGAATTTAATTCCTTGGGGACATGAATTAAATATAGGGTAGTGGTACCCCTCTATTCTTGAGAGAAACTTAAAAGGAAGTATGGAACTATATGCATGATCCCTTTTAAAATGCTTTCAATTGCGTGGAGTTGTTAAGTTAGAAAAGAAAAGTATGGAAGAAAGGTTTGTTTGATTCTTGGCAGCTTGTCGGACATTGTCGTTCTAACTTTTTTGCAGACGAATACAAAACATGGATTGTTATTGCATATTCACATATTCTCAAATAAGGGGATGAGATGGAATATTTTGGAATGATTCGATCCTATCCTGCAACTACTAGCTAGGGGGCTTTGCTCTTAAAGTGATCTTTCAGAAAACAGCTCTTAATTATAAGAGTCATTTTTAGTCTCTGTTTTCGTTTTTCTTCGTTTTTTTTTTTTAAATATTTCGACCTAGCTATCAGAAACGAGAGTGATCAAAGAGTTCCCACCTAAATCATTAATGATCAACCCGACATTCCTGATTATTGTGATCAACATTGGAGTAGAGTTTAATTAATGAGTGAATTATTTTTAGGTAATTAATGAGTTAATTTGATTGTCTAGATAATAAAAAGTCTTGGATGTGAACATTTATATGCTCATATGGATGTTGTCTTGTATGTAACTTAGCTAGCTACTAAACTCCTAAATAACAATTACTAAATAACAAGATAAATTGTGCACATGCATCCTCATTGAATCAACTTATTTATCCTTGAAGTTCTTTAACAAGCAAAAGGAAAAACTACCCATTACTTGTGTACCAAGTTTCCATTGTTAATTATTAGCATCGAATTTGAAACTAATGGCTAACAGTAATACTACCAAACGTTGCCTTTGGAAATTGGAGCCTTTGTGGAATGGGCCTCTTTCCATTGTAAACTACCCAAATGTACCCATTCATAACTGTCGGCTTTTGCTTTCTAAAGATGGGCTTTGGAACTATAAATGGGCTCTTCATAATCATCATCTACGGCCTATACATAGTCTGTTTTGGTGCTAAAAATCATATGTCATATGTTAAATTAAAGGTTCAAATTTCTTTCTTTATCAAAAGAAAGCCCATCTCCTCTTTTCATCCCAAACAACGCTATTTCCGAGCCCTTGTCAATTTGCCAATCGTGGCATGTTCTCTAATTAACTGTTACTTTTTCCACCAAAAACCTTGTTTATAACTTTCTTAAGCACCCAAAATCAACGATATTTTTTCTTAACAAAATTTTCCCATTTCTGCACCATTGTACCTGACCATTTACCTTTTCATTTCACAGAAATAACCCAAATAACAGAAACAATCCCAAACTTCCAACTTTCAACCATTTTTTTTGCATTAGAAAAGATTCTATAAAACCCATCTATGGATTATGACGAAATCGTCAATTCTTTCAATCAAGTATGGCTCAAGAATTGACAAGGTTCACCTTCTTTACAACGCTGTTAACGACTTTGCTGGCTCTTCAACTCATCCCCACCGTTATTTCCCATAACAATGCCGGAGCTCCGGCGCCATATATATCCCCACTTGACATGTGGATCGCTCACAACATCAAAGAACACGAAGAAAGGAAACCCAACATTGCACATGGGCCCTTCAACCGCACCGTTCTTGACAAGGCCCTCATCCAGGCGGAGGAAGGCGGCATTAAGCTGATCAAGGTAAAGAAAGACGGCGGTGGAGACTTCGACACGTTGACTGCCGCCGTGGATAGCATCCCTTTCCACAACAAACAAAGGGTGGTGGTTTGGATTGGCGGTGGTGAGTACTTTGAGAAAATCGCCATTAATCAAACCAAGGACTTCGTCTTGTTTTATGGGGAACCCTCGGATATGCCCAAGATTGTATATAACGGTACCGCGGCGGAGTTTGGTACAGTCAACAGCGCGACGGTGGTGGTGGAGAGTGACTATTTCATCGCCGTCAATATTATCTTTGTGGTGCGTTTCAACGTCTCATTAAATACGTAATTACAAAATGAAAGCGTTTTTCAATGCAGTTTTTTCGTTAGAAATAAAGAACATGAAAAGAGGAGAACGTGAGTTATGGGTAATTAAAGCTTTGGGTAATATTGGTTAGTTAGTTAAAAAAAAACTAACATTTTAATCATGATATTTAATCTAATAATTAGGGTTAATTACTTAATTCTTATTTTGTTCTTTCTTGGTGAATTATAATATGAAATAGAATTCAGCGCCGATGCCAGACGGCAACCGGACGGGGGAGCAGGCGGTGGCGATGAGAATATCAGGGGACAAAGCAGCATTCCATAATTGCAAGTTCTTAGGGTTTCAAGATACATTATGTGACGACAGAGGCATGCATTTCTTCAAAGACTGCTACGTGGAAGGCACTGTTGATTTCATATTTGGAAATGGCAAATCCCTTTATTTGGTAAATTAAACTCTCATCTGTCTCCCAAAGAATAATTGTAGTAGCTAAATTTTGCAAATTAAGATATATTATATGCTTTTGGCTGCAGAACACAACAATCAAATCTGTTGCAAAGAATATTGGTGTGGTCACAGCGCAAGCCAGGGAAACAGTAGGCGACGAGAGTGGGTTCGCATTTCTTTACTGCAACATTACCGGCGAAGGGAATAGCACCACTTATCTCGGCCGTGCATGGAAGTTACGGCCACGTGTCATCTTTGCTTACTCTTACATGGGAACCATTATTAAAAGCGAAGGCTGGTCTACTGATAAGTACCCAGAGCGTAATGGGTATGTTCTGAAATTGCAAAAAGTTGATGGGTTTTTGACAGAATTGGGTTTATTTAACTTTGATTTTTTTTTGGCAGGACTGTGTATTATGGAGAATACAAGTGTAAGGGACCAGGGGCTAGTTTATCTGGTCGAGTTGGGTATGCAAAAATTCTGCAACCGGTTGAGATAATACCATTCTTGAGCTTAACTTATATCCATGGAAGTAATTGGCTTCTGCCACCCCCCAAGGTTGAAATGCTTAACCATTTACTACACAAAACTGTATAATTGCATTTTTGGGAATCTATATGTAAATCTGTGTGATGCTGTCAAGGAAAGTTAAGAATATAGGTGAATTAGAGATTTTTTTCTGTTTTTTGCTCTGTTAAGCAAAATCAAAGCTAGAAACAGGGCATTCTAAATATTCTTTTTTTTTTTGGTGGCTGGATGATTCATTATTGTGAATCATATTCAGTATATATCAAAGTTTGGATATTCAAATTATGGAGAAAAACCATATATAAGAAGGAAATTGAAATGGATAAACCATAGTTTTATTGCAATTGCAATCCATGGTATCAAACTCAAAAACATTCCCAAGGAAAATGAGAAGGAAATTAAAAGTGGGACAAAACCCAAGTTCAAAACATGAATGAGGAAAAACCGAAAAACAGAAACTAAAGAAAACATGAAGTTTCAAGAGCTATCATTCTTGGAGACTCCGAAACTTCATTCTGCAAAATCCAACTATGCCTGCTTCTCACTCAATAGCTAGAGGAACAGTTTCAACCTGGGAAAAGAATATCAGAAACATTAATTCCAAGTTCAATATAAAACGTTAAAGAGATGTTCAAATGGAAGAGAAAGTTTACCCTTTTGTTATACATGAGAGCATGCAACATTTCAAGGTAACGCTTGCGCCCTCGTTGCTCCAGGCTTGATACATGCTTCGAAAAGCCATAGACTCCAGTCAGAGTCAGGAGCTTCTCAGAGTAAATCTGCCATGTATACCTGCAAAAACAAAGGGAAAATGATCAGAAATTGATTTTTTTTTTCTTAAGAAAAATATTCAGAAGTAATTGAAATAAATTAAAAAGGTCCTTTAATTACTTCTCCTGGATTCGTTTCAAGCCTCCAAGGGAAATCTCATCCCAATGAGATGGATCAGCCTTACACTTCTCAAAGAAATTGACAAGTGTGTCAGCAGTCAAATCTCCATTATAAGGGTCAATATGGAAACCAGATTTTCCATGAACAATAATCTCAGCAGGGCCTCCATAACAAGTAGCAAATGTTGGTAAACCACAAGTCATGGCCTCAACAACAGTCAAACCAAAAGCTTCATATAAAGCAGGCTGAACAAATGCTCCTTTTGTATCACATATGTAACGGTAGAGTTCACCGTTTCTAATCCTGTTCATCTGAGAAGAAATCCATCTGAATTGCCCATTCAGCTTGTATTTCTCAATCAGTTCATACATTCTTTTCATTTCAGCTTGCTCTTCCAAATCCTTGGATTCTTTCCTCCTATCTCCACCAACTACTACCAAGTTAACCAGTTCGCGAAGCCGGTTGTTCTTGGCATAGAACTCAACAAGTCCAGTCAAGTTCTTCACTCTGTCCAGCCTTGCCATTGTAAACAGAATTGGCTTGTTTCGGTCTTTCAGAACACATCTGGAAAAAAAAAAAAATCAGCATTATTGAAGTAGTCACATCATTAAAACAGAACAGGAACAGAAACTCACAGATGCTCTGCATTTTCAACAGGGCTGTAAAGAAGTTCATCAATTTCGGGATGGAAATTCTTGAGCCTCCTTTTCTCTTCAGTGTAAGGGAAGTAAATGGTTGTATCAGCACCAGGGGAAACAATGTTGAATTTAGGATCAAATACATCAATCCCATTAACGACACGGTAGAGTCCAGGAAGAGTAAAAGCAATGTGACTCTCGTACTGGCCAAGAGTGTCCTTGCTGGAAATCATTGAGTGACAACATTGTTAGGATCTCAAATATGTAACAGCTGTTTTATCAAATGTTGGGAACAAATTTTAATTACCTTCCAGCAATCTCTTGGAATGTGCTGGTGATGATGAAATCAGTTTGGTTCATAGCAATTAGGTCAGCAGTGAACTGGCAGGAGAAGTGATATTTGTCCTCAAGCTGTTTCCAGTTAATGTCTGAATCTGGGTATTTGGTCTTCTCAAGAGCATGAGCAATGGTGCACTGCATAAATCAGACCAGGTAAGGTTTTTCGACTGAAAGGGAAAGACCCAAATACAGAAAAATAAAAAAAATGAGTAATAAATGATCAAAACCTGTGTAACATCAAACTTATGTGCCAATAAAGAAGCAACAATGTTTCCATCACTGTAATTCCCAACAATCAGATCCGGCTTGCTGCCCTGAAGCTCCTTGGTAATTTCAACTGCAACATCCTGAAAAAATAGAGAAACTTGCTTGTAAAGAAATAAATCAAATAGTTGGAATGCATACAGAAGCAAGAAGATGAATGTCAATGGTTCACCTGAGCATAAGTTTCCAAGTAGGGCCAGACTTCGAATCTTGAGATCCATCTACGAACAATGCCCTTCTCTGTTTTGAATGGAACCCTAAGAATGTCAGAATACTTTGTTCCATACACTTTCTCTAGACGTTGGCCACAGGTTGTTCCAACAGCATCAGGGAGAAGTCTAGTAATCTGGTAGAAAAAGTTACAATCAAATTAAGCATTCCAACATAATTTCAAAATCATAGAAATTCTCATAACAAAAATGATCATAACAATGCTTACAATTAGGATACGTGGGGTGATGTTAAGTCCTTGCAGCTTGAAACGGTGAAGCAACTCTTCCTCCAAGGCACGGACTTGATCCAAGATGTAAACAACCTATATAAAAATTAAAAAAAAAAAAAATTATTTGATCATAAAGCAAATAAAATTGCTAAAAAGTTTAGGGTTTAGCTAGGGTTGTGAAAAAAACTGACCTGGCCACCGGTGTCAGGGTAACCCAAAACATTGTCTTGGGCAAAGTATCCATGAGGAGTCATGATGACAACATTGAAAACCAATGGGATTTTTCCAAGGAAAGTTTCAAGTGTAGCAGGATCTGGTGCCTGCATCAGATCCAGAAGAAGATGGATCATCTCCAGAACATGCTCAGCATTATCACCCCATCCCCTCTCAAGACCAAGCTCCTGGAACTTCTTCTCAAAAGAAGAATATTGGGTATCAGATGGTAGAGAAGTCAGATACTCCTCAGCCATCCTAAGAGCACGTTGCAAAGAATTCACATCTTGAATTTTGTCATTCAAGAGCACACCCTGCCACATAATGAAGAGTGAATCAGAATCAAATAATTATCAAATTTAGTAATTTTGATCTAATAAAATTTGGATGTACTACTACCTTTGCTTTCTGGCAGTGGATTTGAAGAAACTCAAACAAAAATTTCAAGTTGTCCTCGTGGAACAATTTAGCAGATAAATAACGGTTAAGGAAATCCATGCCATTCCCAATTGACTTGGGGAGAGATGGACGAGGAACAGAAGCATTGAAGGCACCAAAGTCCAGTTCAAGTGTAAGTTCGCCCTTGGGGCTGAAAATCATCAACAATTGTTAGATACATAAATTGGCATAACTTAGAAACATAACAAAAATATAATGTGTAAAATGTGTAAACTTCCGTACCTTCCCTCAACTATCTCTTCCTTTAGCCGCAGATACTCTGCAACTTGCAACTCCTCAACGAAAAGCTTCTGGACATCGAGAGCAATGTACTCCCAAATACCAGGAGCAGGACGAATGGCAAGCGCAATCAATGGAGACGAAACAACAGCTTCCTGCAGAAATTAAATTTATGATAAAAATGTTTTGATTTCGATCAAAATTCAAAAGCTAGCATGTTTTAATCTTTACCTGAGTGGTCCTAAGAACATCGACGACAATGCCATCAAGTGCTTGTCCAGCCTCCTTGTCAAGAACAGAGAGCAGCTTCTGAGACTTATGAATACCCTTTCCAAGACTTTCAATCCTGCATGTGATTTTCAAATCAATATCTCAAATTTGATTCTAAACAAATTCAAAAAAAAAAAATGCAGCCGATAGATATGTACCCTGACAAGATGGACTTGGCCTGGTTTGGGTGGGTAGCAAGAGATTCACCCAAACGCACACAAACACTTCCTGAAGCCATTCCTGAATAGAATAGGCAGAGGATTGATGAGAAATATACAAAGAATAAGAATATATGGATAAAAGTCAGAACATGCAAAGTATATTTATAATGGAGATCTAAGAGGGTTCAACTTAATATTGTAATGAAGGGGTTGGACACAAGTAAATGCAGATACATAATTACGGCATTAAGATGTTTAGATATTTTAAAGGAAGTGGGTGGAGATCTACTACACAAAAATTGAACCAAGAAAAAATATGAAAAAGGTGGTATCAGAAATCATTTTCCGACAGACTTTAAAAAATATGAAGTTTGCAAAATACTCAAAGAAACAAATTGTACCTAATTGGAGGTTGAATAATTACCTAAGCCCAAAAGAAAATAATTGCAAAACCAAAAAGAGAGACTTTGAACGAAAAAGATGAGTAATAGAAAAGAAGAACAATTGGAATTGGAAAAGTAAGGTCTAAGGCAGCAAACATGCATCCAATTTATAGGAAGTGACTAGAGAACTAAAAATGGAAACCCCAAATTTCACATAGCTAAACTTTACCAAGAAATGGAAATGAAATCACAACTTAAATGAAATTAAACTTTGTACCCAAGAAAACTATCAAAATGTAATTTTAAAAAAATTCAGGGTATAATAGAATATTCTGTAATGTGATGAACAAGAAATTTCATAAGAAGCTTCATCACTCATGTAGTTAATAGTATTTCTTTATAACTTTCCATATATATATATACTTTTTTCTCTATGTTTTGGTGGAAGGCAACTAAGGCAAAGGCAGTGAGCTTCTGTTAATGGTAATCTAAAACTGGGTATTGGCAAGTGGGCTTATTTGTTTCGGTCTTAATCCAATTATATATACCTGCAGCCATTGTTAAGAGTCTTGAGTTTTCTTATATTCAATTCCAGAGGGCAACATTATACTGATTTTGTAATTAAATTTAATTTTATCATCTTTTTATTCATGCTTTCTATTTGATCATCAAGGAGAGCGTCTTGGGGCGTAGAGTGCTTAAACTAGGGTTTAATTTTGTAAGTTGTAACGGTTGGCGCTATTTTTTAAATCATTAGAGCAGATCAAATTGGCTACGAAGTTTATTTAAATAATTTAATAACAACCACCTTTCAATTTTTAATAAAACTTTATTGTTAATCGTTGAATGCAAAAGTCCATTAAAATCATCATATGTAGTCCTTTTTTATGAAATAATAATCATCAATTCAATTCTAGTAAACTACAAGTTCAACGGTGAAAGTTTTACCATGAAGTTAATATTCATCAAAATGTAATTAATTTTGGAAAAGTAAATAAGAAGGAGATACTCTAGGAAGATGAGAGATGATTAGGTGGATCGGGTCTATCACGTCATTCGTGGTCCCGACCAATAAGATTTTGATAAATCAGAGTTTTTCCTATAATTTCTAAAACCCTAATCAATTAATGTCCTAAATTTAGGGACTTACTCTATAAATCTCATCTAGTGAAACTAGGGCTAAACCTGGTGCTAAATTTGTGCCTAAATTTTAGGAAGAAATCTGACTTGTCAAAATCTTATTGATCGGGACCACGAATGACGTGGTGAACCCGATCCACCTAATAATTTCTCCTAGGAGATCGAATGGATCATAAAATACAAATCATACTTTACTTTATCGCGCGCATTCATTAGGCGCATTAATCTTTTTTCCTTCATAAGAAATTTCCTAGAAGATCATTTTCATTAAATAATAATTATATATAATATAGCAAGTTAGCAACTATATCTTTAATCTATGTACCGAAAAAAAAACTATATCTTTAATCCGCAGACGGTACTTGAATGATACTTGATATATAAAATCAAAATGATAATCGTGCATCTTTCCATAGAAGTATCCCTCAAAACAAAAGGTATATACTTAAATTCTTTGATTGTGCCCCAAGACTCCACGCAATTATGAGTAATTTTTTTTTTTTTTGAAATCGCAATTATGAGTAAGTTGTATGCTTGCCTCCTTAATAATCTCAACTTCGGATAAATTATGAATAAGATTTGATTTCGACTATTAAATAATAAAAAAAAGATATATAAAATCACATATGATGATGAGAAAAGTTGAATGAAATTAATAGCAAAGATATGAGTAAATTTTAGTGATGGTTGTTTGAAATACCCGAACCCGATAAATATATATACTACCCGAATTCTATCCGAATCTGTGATGAATAATAATATTGTTATCCGTATCATACCTAAAACTGTGATGGGTAACAATATTGTTATCTGAAATATTGATACCCAAATCCTAATCAAACCCGATTATAGAATAACCTAACCCTATTAATTAATTGGGTTGGATATTGCGGAGAACCTAATTATAGCTTACCTATTGCCGTCCCGAGGAGTAATTGAACTTATAAGTGCTCAAATTTTTGTTGGCCTTTATAATAAGTGCTCTAATTGATCAAATCTATTCCGCAACAAAAATTGACCCATTTTTTCTTTTCTTTTCTTTTCTTTTTTTATTTATTTCTAAATGTTTTTGAAAAAAAAATCATTTCTAAATGTTGACCATGCAAGTGAAAAACACAATAGAGAAATCTTTGCAATACTAAAGGAAGGCATTTGCTTATTATAGATGGCTAAATGCTTGTCTTAGGAAGGGATGGGTCATAGCCATAGGTGTTCATAAATGGGCCTGGTCCTGGGCCTGGCTTAGTAGTTTTTATGTCTTCCTTCCTTGGTGATTTTCATTCCCCAATCATTTGGGCTTTTGAGTCCCATTCCCATAGGTGAAAAAAATCCTTACCCAACTGTTATTGATGCACCAATGTCTAAATCCATAGCCCATTGGCTAATATTAAAAAAAATCATGTGAATATTCTCAAAAAAAAAAAAAAAACCATGTGAATAAATCTGACCAAAATTTTGGTGAATAAAGAAAATTAGAAATGAGAAATCATCTATGATTGCCTATTGGTGTTGTAATCTTCTTGATCATGTGCAATCCTAAAGAAAGAGAGGTTGCAAACTTCTCAAATAATCATCAAAGCTCCACCATTATCGAAAATGAACATATAATTAATCAATTAAATTGTAGAGTTTAGATGGTTTTAATAAACTAGGCAAAAACTGGGACAGGCTCAATCATAAGATTCGGTTGGAGCAGACTATCAAAAGTGCACATGACATTTCAATAATAAATATTACAAATCCTTGCATTTCACCCGAAGAAATCTGATATCATGTGCATTATATAGAACACAAGGAGAAACAAGCTCATATGTCATATTCTCCACCCAAACCTTCCTAATCATAATACTTATATATTAGATCTAGCCAGGCAGGAAACGTACAACTTTATGATCAAAATACAATTTATTTCATAATTAGAGATAATACTTGGATTAGAAGATGCCACTAAACAAGGGTTCACTAGTTCAATGATCTAAGTAATGAGGGATAAACAAGTTATTTTAGATACAAGCAAATTATAATCTAGATCTATAGTAGAAGCATAATGCATGCACATATCGGATTTGAGATGGAATTCCTTGAACTAAAGTGTAAACTTTTGGACCAATTTTGATATTGCATGAATATTCTCTGAACAATTAATAGTATTTCATTTATCAATCAAACATTAGATGAGAGAGGTGAAACATTTTTGTACCCTTCTCATCACATTCATGATTCAATCAAGCCCTGAAAATTTACTAAACTCTAAAAATTTCCTATTGTTTTTCAATTACAAGGAAGGAGAAAAGAAGTGAAAGAAAAAAAAACAAAAATCTGCATACAAAGAGAACTTGCTTTAATCACAAAATTCTTAACCACTATGACGACCAATGCAATTGCTCACTCCCAAATTTTAATGAATCTCCAACTGCGAAATCATATGGAAACTTTGAATTAGAAAAATTTTTGCAAAAGAATAAGTATGAGAAAGTGATATAGGCATATAGAGAAATACCTGTTCATGAGAAACTGAGGTCTCAACAGGGTGACCTTTAGTATGATTCTCAATGCACTTGAGGAGATACTTGAAAGTCTCAATCTCACAAGGGAGAGTAAGGCCGCCAGTATGATCATACCCGTATTCCTCCTCGGCCTTTTCCAGCAAAATCTTGAAAACAGGATGGCTAAGATAGCTCGTGGGGATGATAAACCTCCGAAGCTCTGGCCCGACGTAAACTGCCAAATATCCCTTGGGAACATCCGGAGGTGGTTCAGGACTCTGGCAGCTTTCTTCATCAGAATCACAACACATTACATTTGCTAGCCTTTTGTTGATTGGTCCCGAGACATCCCCGTGATGTTCTTCTGATCCATTGGGGGTACTTGGCCTTGAGCCTAATGTGACAGTTTGCCACTTTTGAAGGATTTCCTTTAGTCTAACAATCTGCCGGATTCCGGTCAACTTGCTACCACCATGGTCATCCATTGTAGTAGATCTTCACCACAATAGTGAAAAAGAAACCCAGGACTGAAAAGTTGCAGGGTTTGAATCTTCCACTACAACATGTTTACACATAATTATCATCATCTATTGAACCAAATGAAAATTAGGATAAAATCATGAATAAGGGCAGTCAGAATCCCAAAAGAAAAGAAAACATAATCCATATTCATTGCAAATATGAAAATTAAGATAAAAAACACATACTTATGATCACTATTATAACAGTTGAATCAATTTACCCTTATTATCATACACTTGACATCATAAGAATATATGCCAAAGCAAAACAAATTTTGTAAGATTTTAGGCAATAATTGACTAGCACCCAACATAACAAATCTCATATTGTCTTCAATTCAACACACTAGATCTGCAAAACTAAAGCTAAAGCCTAATTTTCACTAGTTCAAGCTTGGAGGCCATATAACAATGAAACTCCTCAACCCTTTTTTCTATTAATTATTACTAGTAGTATATAACCTTTTAAACCATGTAAGAAAATTAAAGGAAGAAAAAACCAAAAACAGTATCAGCATTGAAGCATCAAGACAAAACTGTCTCTTTCACATAAATTCAACTCTTCCTAGTCAAAATCAAACCCCAACCCAGCTTTTATTACTCACAAAACCATTAGAAAATCCAAACAAAGAAAACATTTCTGCAGAACAGAACATGCACACAAAAAAAAAAAAAGGAAAAAGCTTATTTACCTGAATATGGGCGGAGGCTTTAGCAGAGAACCCGAAGAAGACAAGCCATTCGAAAAGAGGAAAGAAAGAGGCTTTTGGAGGAGGAAATTGGGGAATGGTAAAGCAAAGCTCTCGAATGAGAGAATTGAGAAGAAAAAATTAAAAAAAATTAATTCAAAAAAAGGAAGAAACGAAGAGGATCCCGAAAAGATTAAATAGTATAGTATTTGTTCGAGAAACCAAAGTTAGTGCTGCTTTTTTTCGTGTTTCTAATTTTTGTTACTGCAAATTTGTTAGCAAAAAATTTTCTTTGGATAAAGCGACTGTGTCGGGGAATTGAGTTTTTCCGTTTTTTTTCTTTTTCTTTCTTTCTCTTTCTCTCTCTGCAAATCGCAACTGTTTCTTTCTATTTCAATGGATTTTTGGATTTTGGTTGGCTCCAAAATCAAAAATTACTTAATTACTATTATACTTATTTAATTAATTATTACTAATTTTTTTAAGAAAAAAAAAAGATAAATAATGAGATGAGAATTGAGATTGATTTTCTTTCTTTATAAAATCGTGTGGAGTGAGTGAGAGATCTAAAAGAAGAAATAGCGATAGATTAGCTCAACTTTTGATGACGTGTCACCATAATTACACCAAACTTTGCTTGCTTTTTAGCTCCGCCTGCACGTGCTTCGCTCAATAATCTCATTTTCCCTTTTTTTGCACTTAATTTCCGCTTTAGCATTAGTGCATTAGCCGTTTAGTAGTATTAAATTTTCTTTTAAAACATTTTAATCCTTTTAATTTAAACTTCAGCCGTAGGATAATTTTCAATCTTTAATTAAATTTCAAGCAATATTTTTACCCAAAAAAAATTCAAGCAATATCGCGTAAACAAATTTATTTCATTTACCTAAGAACATAAGATGCTTATATACAACTTTAGAAGAAAAAAGAAAACAAAAAAGTCATTGTCAAGATGTTAGATTGTGTGAAAGGAGATTAATGTCCCTTAAACAAGGTTTCGGATTCAAGTTTTATGAATGAAAAAAATAGTTATTGGGAGAACTTCTCCCATAAAAGTCCAATACGACTCAATTTCGAAGTAGTTATGATCATCAGATACCAAAGAATTTTTACATTATCTAAAATTTTCTTTATACAAGAATTTTTATTAGTAATAATAGATTTATAGCTATTTTCTTTTAAACTTGTTTCATTTTTTTTTGGTGTAAAAACTTGTTTCATTTTGTTAGGGTCTTAAAGAAACTTTTACTAGCTACGTAGATGAATGTGAATTAATGATGAACAATATAAAGCCTTTGTTATTAAGTATCAACAATCTTCTCAAAGTTCCCCTTTGGAAAAGGCAGACAGTGGCCAGTGGCTCAAAGTTAGTCAGATGATTCACGGGCAATTGGGGTTTTCTGTTTCTTCTGCCTTTGAGGCTTTGACTTTCGAGCCCAGAGGTTATATCATATATTAAAAATATCTCAGAAGCTTTAGTCAACGAGGGGATGTAGCTCAAATGGTAGAGCGCTCGCTTTGCATGCGAGAGGCACGGGGTTCGATCCCCCGCATCTCCACTTACTTTTCTCTTTCCTTTTTAAAGTTACTGGGCTTTGCCCAAATATCTTATCAAAGCCTTATAGCCCAAACAGAATAACAAACTCATATTGGGCTCCAACCTGAGGTTGAATTGAGGTATAATCTCAGCAAGTATTTTTAATTTGGGCTCGAATCTGAACCTAAGACCCAGTAACTGTATGGTTCAAGAACATATATGTGTCCTTGTTGTTTTTTGCCGATGTTCCTTCCGGTTGGTGGAGATCCACGACATTAGGAACATCTAGAAGTTTTTTAAGTCTGTGGCATCAAATAAATGCTTTCAAAATGTTAATTTTACATTGCTTAATTGTCTGAGAAGTTGAGATTGAATTACACAAACAAATTGGGATTGTTGTTTTCGGAAACAAATTATGGAAGTCAACACATGCACCTCTCAGGCAATTTTACTTCATGGTGAAGACTGAAGACTAATTTGTTGAATACAAATGTGAGACAGATCATGACACAAAAAAAAGGCTTGTGTTTTAGTAAATGTTGGGTAGATTTTGTGTTGCTGTCGTGTTTTGATCCATTGTCGGGCCCCTACCAGACGTATCAAAATCTATATAATTGAAATTGATGGTCTTGTTAATGGAGAAAACCATTGTTGGGAGAGTTTTACCCTATAGTGGGTCAATCTAACTCGAACAAGGTTAATTTGTAAATATAAAAAAAAAAATAGGGTGATTTGATGAGAAAAAGTTGAAATGAGAAATTTTTTTTTAACAGGATTGTTAACTCGAAGTAGTCTGCTGACGTGGAATTTCCTCGTCAGTTAAAAGTAGGTCCAATGTCATCCTTTTTAACCCTCCAGACATTAATAAAAATACAGGTGGAGCTCTTTTTTGGCTAACGTCAGTAAAAAACCTTGAGTTAACAGACTCGTTAATCTCGTGCACACATATGATTGAATTCTATTACGGCATGGGGTAAAGTGTCCTTATTTCATACTTCAAGGCAAAGTTGGACCAAAAAAAGATTAAGGGGGCAAAGTGTCTCTTTTGTGATACTTCAAAGGGGATTTTGGGCATTAAGCATTTCTTTTTTCTTTTTTTTTAGATTTTCTAGTTTGATTGGTAGGTTGCAACTAAATTGGCTGATTTGCTCCTTAAGAAATCATAACTTTGTTATTTAGTACTAGTAGGTACGAGGGAGTACAAAAACGGGAGATTGTAAAATTGTGTCATATTTACCTTATCAACTGCAAACCTTAAGCTTCAAGGGTTTGCATCAAATTTTCACATTAAACATCAACTTTTTGCTGTATCGGAGGAGGCTCTCTAATCAGTCACATTTTAGTGTCGTCATTGGATGAAATTTGCTAAATTTTGCTAAAAAAGCCTACAAATGACAAAAAGAGAGAAAACATTCCAGCTTATCCATTGGACCACTGATTAATAATAGTATAATGTATATATATATCTTAATTTGCCCAGCAGCGTATTTCCCTTTCCTTTCTTCAGCTTCATTGTTTTTTAACAGATTTGTGTACAAAAGTCAAAGAGAGTTGGTTGAGTGATTTATCTTTCAATTTGGAACCTTTCTCCATATAAAACGACAATGCCACTTCTGATTTGCCTTTCAGATACGCTAGAGAGCCTGGGAATGGAATGCTGGGGAAAGTTGGTAAATAAAAACTAGAAACGGACCACAAACTATACTGAAAGAGGATACCAAATTCCAACTATAATAACATATAATCATAATATATAATAATAATGTAATAATAAGAGTAACATATTAGTATACCATTTTCTTTCAAATTTTTATTTTGCAACTAGACAAAATGTCAAATGTTGAATCCAATCACTAGAAGAAAAATTAAATATGTTAAAATAAGCATATTCATTGTGTATAGCATTTAATTGGTAATAGATAGCCTTATAAAAATATATAAAAAAAAGATTAGTAATTGATATATGGACCTATATATTAAGGATTTTTTGTTTTTCTAAAAATTTGGAGTCAATTTAAAATGTTTTTCTTAGGTCTCGGATTCGAGAGGTTGAATATTGGAAGTTTGAAACGCATGAATTTTACATCTCAACCACCTGTATTATAAAGCAAAACTGCATGAAGCTAATTGTACTTGATGGACCTTCAACTATAATCGAGTTTTTGGAATTTTATTTATGGTATAGTAGTAGTACTAGTTTTTGAACTTTTTATTATTAAGCAACCCGTTTAGGGACGTGGACAAACATCTAATTTCGTTTTCACCTAACCTCCTATTATTAATACATAATTTTTTTTTGGGAAGAATATGATATTTGATTTGATTTTCATTATGTGAAACTTATGCATTGTTATATATATATATATATCCCCGGTAAAACATGTTAGTTTTCGTTTTGAGCCAATTTCGCAAAGTTTATAGTGTTAGAGTAGTATATATATATATATGAAGAATTCAAGAAATCATCTGTCTAGATTTTTTGGTTCGGATTAATGTCCGACATGTATATGACCTATTCGATGGGCCTTACTAGAGTAGACAGACACATGTTTCTCTCCCAATATATTCCATCAATTAATTAGAAGGATATTAATGACACCAAATTGAGTTATTTCACAAACTAAATTTGAGCCATATTAACCTTTTCTTTGACTTTTTGCAAGCTAATCTTGAGGTGAACCCGAACCAGTTTTTTTATAAAAGTAAAACTCTTCCAACAATAATAATATCTCTTCACAAGATTCAAATTCAATATCTTATTTAATTTATAACAGAAGATTGTGACAAATTACTTAATTAGATCAACTAATTGTTGGGGAACATACCTTTTAATCTTAATAGCGGTCGAATTCTATTATATAGGTAAGAAAATACTAGTATACTACTAGTTTATAATAAATATGGTATATATGACTATATAAATTTCAACTTCGAGTGCAAATGCAACAAAAAGCCCCTTGAAATGTTGATATTGAACAAACATAAATCCAACAACCAAATTAATTCAAAAAAAAAAGTTTTGAAAGCGGACACGAATTAATGATGCTGCAGTGAAGGCAAAGTAGGTGATATGAATTGTGGGTGCAGCAATGAAGTATAATAGACATTTTTCTTTCCCCCTTTTCATATTAAACATTGAAGTTTTAAAGTACTGCAAAAAAATGTACTGCAAAATGATAGTAGGATTCTTGCAGGCCTTCTAGAAGGGCATACGATCAATCAGAGAGATCTTAATTAATTAGCTAATTTCCCGAATATTATAGTAGTTTATCATTTCGAACCCCACTCTTGTTTTTGTTTTAGATCAAGACTTTATGTTCTTCATGTCAAAAATCCATACTTTTTATATATGAATTTTATTTTATTTTAATTTGTTCGGTACAACTTTATATATATATACTCCACATATCTATGATATATATATATAGACAAAATTTTATATATTATACCCTTAAATACCAAAATACTTGTTTTATATGCCTTTTCATATATGTTTATTTTTATTTTCTTTTTTGTATGGAATTAGAAGATAGCTATATCTTAATTTGGATGTTGTTTTTGGTCACCCAATATACAAATAATTAATAATAGTAAATCTGAAAAAGTCAGAAAATTCTTATTTTGGGGATTTATAATATATATATATATACGAATTAATATAGTGCCCAATATTAAAAGTTTGATAGTAGAATAGAAAGTTGAGAAGTATTGGTGATTAACATTATCTAAAACATATATATATGGAATGTCAAAACAAAAAGTTATAAGGAAAAGGAAGCAGACTTGGATCGACAATGCCTTTTTACAGAGAGATGTTGAGCAGAAATCTATCTAACTTTTCACTTTTTAAATTTATGTTTTGCATTAGATAAAAGAAACGTTAATTTTCAAAGGAAGCTAAATTAGGGCAGTGGCGTGTTCCCCCATAGTTTTGACGAAATGTTTATGGAGGAAGATTATAAGAAGAAATAGCTTTCTTTAATCTTTGCTTTATTGAAAATATGGTAGCTTCAAAGAAAGGGGTGTTCATATATAACTGGAGGAAGTGGGAGACACGAACAAGAACAGGGCAACTACATGCAATATTATTATTATATTAATTATTCAAACAGCTGTAATATATATAATTATGGGTTTTAGTAGTATAATTTCTCATAGAATGAATAAGAAACTCACCAGAAAATTCCCTTTGGTTACACGGTCAGGGCAACTAATTATAGCAATTACCAAAAGCAAATTATAAAATTGTAAAATCCAGCAAGAAAAGCAATGTGATCATTTTCACTTTGGCAAGGAATTGAGAGAAATAAGATCATATTGATTTATTCTTTTACTATAACCTACACCTAGTGAAGTTCGCATGAGCTGCAAGGAAGGACTCGGTTACTAAACAACTAGTGAGAATAAATTCACACGATTATTACCAATTATCATGATGCTAAATCGATAAAATATGTAAAATTATATAATACATTGTCAGTAGAGTTTAGCATACTATATATGCGGAGTTGAAGGGTTAATATATGTTCTTTAGGAAATAGTTTTGAAATTTTAAAAACAAAATTAAATCAAAAAAATGAGTATGTGTCAATTCCTCAACCCGACTTGCTTGTGGAGTCCAAATTTTACATTATCGGTGTATCAATTACCCATAAAATATATTATATGATAAAAATTATATGTATTAGAGAATTATATTCAGATTGGGTTCAACACGCCTCGACTCAAAATTAGTTAATTGTGATTGTCGGAATTTGTTAAAAGGTGATGACAATGAGAATATAGTCATTTATAGGAAAAAAACATTGTAAGAAAGCAATTTTCTTTTTTCAATTTTTTTTTTTAAAAAACAGAGAACTCTTTTCACAAAATTACTGTTTTTCTTTCGTAAGACATTAAAATTAAAATATAGTAGTAAGTAAATGAAATCTATAACAATCTATAATCTACCTTTCAACAAAGAAAATATAAAAAGCCGCCGCTTCCTAAAAACAAGCGTAGCCGATCATAAACCTCTTAAGAAATAATAATAATAAATCGCCAACCCTTAACACACAAAAAATAAAAAGCTTATAGTATAAATATATATATATATTCCAAACTCTCACCTTCCACATTGACCTCATCAACTAAAAAACCTCTTCATTTTCTTAACCTTAGCCTAATTTTCTTCTTTGTAAAATATAGTATACTACTAATTAGTAGTATAAAGTATATTATTAGTAGTAGGGAGGGAATAATATTTGTCAAGAAATTTGTTTGGCAAAACCTCAACTACTCTGTGAAATAAGCACGACTGATCTCAAAAGCGTTGAATTCGTGTTAAGTGATCGGTTGGGAAGTGTTTGTCTTGTTTTTATTAATAATAATCCCTTCCCCCCCATTGCATCACAAACCAAATAAACTTCAAAATAACAGGGGCACGTCACAAGATAAACAACAGCACCGAAACAGAGTACTAGAAGAATTTAGCTACTTTTGGGAAAAAATTATAAGGGACCGGCCGGGCCGATTAATGAAGTCGCCGGCGTCGTTTAACTCGTTTGGAAGGAGCAGTTCCAAGTTATCGAATTATAGCCGTTCATTTGACTTACCGGATGACCTTGAAGATCCTAGTAGAGATGAGTATGGCGTTGGTGGAGCAATGTTGCCGATTTTTCTTAGCGATTTACAGAGGAATAACCATCAGGACCTCGTTGAAGTCACGCTCGAGCTTGAGAATGACTCCATTGTGTTTTGCAGCGTGGCGCCGCCGCCGACGAGTACTCCTCCGCTTCCGGTTGCTGTCGACGAGAAGGAAACCTCCAGCGTAGCGGCTTCTTCCGGGATATTCGCGAGGAGTCTCTCGGTGACGTCGAGGATTCGGAGGAAGTTCGCGTGGTTAAAGTCAGGTTCATCATCGAGAGCTTCGTCGACGGCGGCGGAGAATGATCATGAGGAGCGGCGGATTACGGCGCGTGATGAGAGGAGAATCAAAGCTAAGCTTCAAAGAACGAAATCGACTGCTCAACAAGCATTGAAAGGGCTGAGGTTTATTAGTAAAACCACCGGCGCAAATGACGCCGAGGAAATGTGGAGACGAGTTGAGTCGAGGTTCGAGTCGTTGGCTAAGGATGGATTGCTTGCTAGAGAAGATTTCGGTGAATGTATAGGTGCGCCTACTCACATACTCTGTTTGGCAACCGAGAAAATAAATTAAAAAACAAAAAGAAAATTCGATATAACTTTTTGTTCCCTTTTTCACTTTTGATCATTATGTAGGGATGGATTCGAAGGAGTTTGCGGTTGGAATATTCGATACCTTAGTAAGAAGAAAGAGACAGAGGATTGAGAAAATAACAAAAGATGAACTTCATGATTTCTGGTCACAGATTACAGACCAGAGTTTCGACGCGCGTCTTCAGATTTTCTTCGACATGTTAGTTAGTTACTTATCCCTTTTCATTCCTTTTCTATTTTCGTTTCGGTGCCGTTAATATTTTCTTGGAAAAATGAACTTTTTTTCTTTAATACAAAACCAACGGCGACTGAGAGTTTGATCTGTGGAAATCCGATGAGTGATTTGAATTGATTGGTTGAGTGAACGAGAGCAGTAATTTTACGAGTTACATGAGAAGCACTTGATTATTTCTCTGGGAATACTTAATTTGCTGATGGCCCTATGGGCTCTGGCTATGGCCCAGTAGACGACTTAACGAGGTTGCTAGTTGTAAACTTTATGGTTAATGTTTCGCGGGAACTGGACAAAAGTGTTTGATAATGATAACAGATTAATTAATTTAATTCTATTTTTTAAATATATAATTCTTCTAAAATCTTGATATAATGATTGATTTAATGTCTTGAAAGTTGGATATTTTTGGTGCAACTAATTATTCTAGTTGATCAAAAAAATTGCAGGGCTGACAGTAATGAAGATGGAAGAGTCACAAGGGAAGAAGTCCAGGAGGTAACTTCATTTACTTACGTCTCTTTTTTTTTTTAATTATCCAATGATTTATTACTGTTTATATTCTTTTTTAATTTGAGTTGACAATCTATAAATGAATATGTAAATTGATGTTTTATTCTATATAGTTGATATACTCTGTCCTTCCAAATCCGACCATATTCTAGTTTTGCTCAATTTTTATGTCTTAATTATTATTTTTTTTGGTTAAAAACACAGCTTATAATGCTGAGTGCTTCAGCCAATAGGCTATCCAAGCTGAAAGAACAAGCTGAAGAATATGCAGCACTAATCATGGAGGAATTGGATCCCGAAAATTTTGGCTACATTGAGGTAAAAATCATTTATAAATGCCAAGTTCAAGTCTTTATATTATTTCACATGATTAGCTCAAAATAGTTATTATTGCAATTATTAGTATTCCATTAAGTGTTTTTTTTAAAAAAATTGAGATTGCTAGGGTTTGAGCCCTAGCCACCGGAACTAAGAGTCCAGCAGCACTCTACCACCAGACCAAATGCTCCATCATCTTTGACAATTATTCTGTTTATTGTGTTGCTTTTGGTCCATTTTCAGTTGTGGCAGTTGGAAACGCTACTTCTGCAAAGAGATACTTACATGAACTACAGCAGGCCACTAAGCACAGCAAGTGTTGGGTGGAGTCAAAACTTAAGTCATGTGAGGCCTAAAAACATGGTCCGAAGAGTGTGCTTTAGTCTCCGATGTTTAATTCTAGAAAACTGGCGAAGGGGATGGATTTTGTTGCTGTGGATGATGGCAATGGCGGCTCTTTTTGCCTGGAAATTCATGCAATATAAAAACAGGGCAGCATTTCAAGTGATGGGTTATTGCTTGTGTACTGCCAAAGGCGCTGCCGAGACTCTCAAACTTAACATGGCTCTAATTCTCTTACCAGTTTGTCGTAACACATTGACTTGGCTTCGGTCTACTAAAGCAAGATCCTTTGTTCCTTTTGATGACAACATTAATTTCCACAAGGTAAGAAAAAAAAAGGGATACTTAAAAAACACTTGGCAAAAAAACTCAAATCAATAATTTTACCTGTAACAATTTTTTGTTCCCCTTCAACTTCACAGACAATTGCAATTGCTATAGGCATTGGAGTCTTGGTCCATGGTGGAAGCCATTTGTCATGTGATTTCATATTCCTCACCAACGCTCCTCCCGAAAAGTTCGCTCGCATTGCCTCTTATTTCCCTCATGGGAAACAGCCGACATATCCAGAGCTTTTGGTTGGAATCCTAGGCGTGACAGGAATTTCCATGGTGATATTGATGGCCATTGCTTTTATATTAGCAACAAGTCGCTTCCGCAAAAATATATTGAGGCTTCCTGCACCTTTTAACAGATTAACAGGCTTCAATGCATTTTGGTATTCTCATCATCTTCTTGGTCTTGTCTATGTCTTGCTTGTAATCCACGGAACATTCCTGTTCTTGACCCACAAATGGTACCAGAGATCGGTAAGAACATTATTAGATCATAGCCATTTTCTTTTAATTTTCTGAAAATGCTATATGCCAAGTCCTAACAATGTTGATGTTGCAGACATGGATGTACATCAGTGTTCCATTGTTGCTTTACATAGGGGAGCGTAGTGTAAGAACATGTAGATCAGAACATTATTCTGTCAAAATATTTAAGGTAAATTTGATTAAGCTCTTTTCCTTTAATTACAATACCAATTTGAGTTCAGTGACAAGTTACAATGTTTGTCTTGTTATTGGACATGCTCAGATTTCAGTATTACCAGGAAATGTCTTTAGCATGGTCATGTCAAAACCACAAGGATTCAAGTATAAAAGTGGGCAGTACATTTTTCTACAATGCCCATCAATCTCCCCTTTTGAATGGTAAGCCTAATTTTGACAGATACTCTGCTTCTTCTAGTCTTAATGGCATCTTCATTATATATTTGAATTTGAGTTTTGCTACACAGCCGTAAATTGACCCGAAATTTGGTCCCCATGACGTGTTCTTACACGGTTGGTCCAACAGACGGGTCCCAACACTATTTGAGTGGAGTTTTGTTACATAACATGGGATGACTAGTCATGACACGTCATGGAGACAAAATTCGGGTCAATTTTTCGGGCTGTGTGGAATTTCCCTTTGCATTTTACTCTTTTTTGCACATTAATTAACATCGAATTCATTTCAGGCATCCATTTTCAATCACTTCAGCACCAGGAGACGAGTATCTCAGCGTTCACATTCGGACAGCAGGGGACTGGACGCAGGAACTGAAGCGAGTTTTCACTGATGTTAATGATTCACCATTTGTTATAGGCCGAGCTAGATTTGGTCACCCTGGACATATTGATCAAAATGGGTAAGAAATCAGCAGGAACAAAAATCTGTCCTATATTTAACTTTTAAGTTCCAATTATGAGTAATTTTTGGTGCTGCAGCCAACCGAAGTTACTTGTTGATGGTCCATATGGAGCACCGGCACAGGATTACAGAAATTACGATGTTTTGCTTCTTGTTGGGCTGGGAATTGGAGCTACTCCTTTTATAAGCATTCTTAAAGATCTTTTAAACAATTCAAGAGCCGAAGAACAAATGGTACAAGCCAGTCAAGCCACTTCCTATATAGAGACAGTTTTTCTGCTTAGTTTGTTACTAAAATCTACGGCTTTGATGGTATATATATAGGATTCAAACACAGAAATGACTACATCAGATGATAGCTGGAACAGTCTTGCATCTTCAAATTTTACCGGTATTTCAGGTTCCACCATGGGTGGGAAAAAGAAGACCCACAAAACTAAAAATGCCCATTTCTATTGGGTTACCAGGGAACCGGGTTCATTCGAATGGTTTAAAGGAGTAATGGACGAAGTTGCAGAAATGGATCATAAAGTAATACATAATCTGCGTTATTATTTTTTTTTTTCTGATTTACATGAATAAATTCATAAAAATTAATGTGTTATGGTGTGAAACAGGGTCAAATTGAGCTGCACAATTACCTTACAAGTGTTTATGAAGAAGGGGATGCAAGATCAACCTTGATTACGATGGTCCAAGCTCTTAACCATGCTAAACATGGTGTTGACATTCTATCAGGAACTCGAGTATGATCTCTGATTTCCTACGTAACTTATAAAGGAAACCCACAAAGTCATTTTCACTTTTTAAATCATTCTTTTTAATCATTTGAAACTTTCACGAAGTTGTTAGTTGGGAGTAAATTTGCATAATTGCATATGATTGTCCAATTAAGAGATAGAATTTCGTCATTCTCAACATCTTTTGATTTTCTTACCTACCAAACAATTTTCTTAAAAATACCCAACTATTCAATTATTATCATTTTAATCATTTTTTTGTATATTTAATTTGTTGTTGCAGGTAAGGACACATTTCGCAAGGCCTAATTGGAAAGAAGTATTCAGAAGAATAGCTTCAAAACATCCCAATGCCACAGTAGGTAAATACATATTTCTGACCAAAAAAGAAATGAGAAGAAAGAAAGTAGTATTAATTAATAAAAACTAAAAAGAGCCATAATAATTTATTTATTTGTTTAATAATCAGAAGACTTTTTAAGCTTTAGATTCTTGCCAACGAGACTGCCCATAATTGGTTCCTATTCAATTCAACCTACTACGACAACTTAAAATACAGAGATTACAAAGCTGTACGCAACCAACTAAGTCCTAATTAAGAAGAACCAAAAAAAAAAATGTTTATGACGTTTCAGCTTAACTCATAGCTGTCATGTTTTTTAATCTCATAATTATTATTACCAAAGTTCTCAAAATCTAAGTTGGGTTTTTGTATTGTGGTCCAAAAATTAGCCGACCAATCAAATATTTGATGATTTGATTCTGTTTGTAATCAAATTTTGCAGGAGTTTTCTATTGTGGGATGCCAGTGTTAGCAAAGGAACTGAAGAAGCTTTCATGGGAACTCAGTCACAAGACATCAACTCGGTTCGAATTCCATAAGGAATATTTCTAATTCTAAGTATAATATTTCATATGGGATTCCAACCAGTTCTTTTTTTTGTAACTACAAATCATATCTTCAAAGAAATTCATAGATAAATTATAAAAAATGTGTCCATAATTATTCTAGTTCAGTCACATGTAAATGTAAGATATATATATAGCATTGAAATATATAATATATAAACTTCAAAATTTTGAAATTCTGTTTCTTAGATTGATTTGAGCCAAGAACATTGATCATTAAGGATTAACAATCTGAAAGCAAGAAATCAAAGACAAGAGAAACTTGAAAGTGCCATTTTGATTTTGATAAGATTGGGATTTAACAGGAATTAGGGTTAATCGTCTCTTAACCGTTTGAGAAGCTTGGAAGCCCAGCGCCGGACACGTTGCTTGAGTGTGTAACCAACGACGATTCCGGCGGCGAAGCAAATTGCGCAGAGTTTTGAACAGGTCCAGAGCGACACCACTTGCCTGCAATTTCCGAAATAGAAAAGATTAAAAATTTGATTCAATTTTCATTGGAATCCAGGAGTTGAAGTTGATTCAAATGGTGAGTAGTACCTAGCAGGTCTGTTGATTAAGGCACCAGAGCTATGGGAAGAATGCAAAGCCGCGGAAACCCCAATCGATCCTCCTTCACCGCCGCCGCCACGAAGGTTTTTGGGAATTTCCGGAAAGAAAGAAGAAGATCCTGATTTTGTGTCCTTTGAGAGGGAGCCAACCCAATTCTGCAATCCCTCCATTGCTGTGTCGTTGAGTTCCAAAAACCCTAAACCCCTCTTTTTGTTAACTCACGAGGACGTCGAGGAGTGTTCATCTCAACATAACCGAATTAAGCCAATTTCAACTTATGGGCTCCTCAAGGCCCATTTACAGATTGTTTGGGCCACCATAGAAGCCCACAATAAAATGAATGAAAATATTTATAAATAAAGCAAATTAATAACGGTGGAATGGTTCGAAGCAGGGAAAGGAATGCTGAAAGCAGAAGGCTGGGGACAGCAATTGTCCACGAAATGCCAATCCATCATCTTTTTCCCATCTTTCTGATCCAATAACCAAGCAGACACCAACAACCTCTTATCTTTCCTTTCCCATAATCAGAAAAATCAAAACAGATAAAAAAAAGTATTCATTTTTATTAGTAACACAAATTTCTTTCCCTTTTTTTGTCACAAAACCAAAAATCATGGCTTCATCATCTCTCACTCTTCCTAACCACACTCTTGCTTCTCTTCTTCCTTCCCACACTCCCAAGTCTCAATTTTCTGTTTCTCAATATCTCCCACTTGCCTCCAAATCATCCCACTCTAGCTTTTATGGTCTCAAGTTGTCTTATTCTTCTTCTATTTCAATCCCTTCCTCTTCTTCTTTCAAGACTTCCATTTCTGCTAAGGTACATTGCTTTATACTATTTTACAGTGTGTTTTTTGTTGGGGTGACTGTTGAAAGTGATTGCTTATGATTGTGGGGTTTTGCAGGTCAACAAGGGTCAAGTGCCTCCAGCATTTACATTGAAAGACCAGGATGGGAAAAATGTGAGCCTTTCCAAGTTTAAAGGAAAGCCTGTTGTTGTTTATTTCTATCCTGCTGATGAGACCCCTGGCTGCACCAAGCAGGTTACTCTTTTAAGTTTTTAAGTATTTATATTGTTACATTTCTATTTTCATTTCCTAGAGAAAATGGGTGATCTTTGTTTCAGAGACCTATAATCATTCTTAGTCTTTAATTTTTGAACTTTTTATTGGCTTTGGGGTTGATGTCAAGTTTTGCCACATAATTTCATAGCCTGACTGTGGGTAGCATTCTGCATTCATGTGATTGAGTTGTCTTCTGTTTTTTAATTTTGTTGGTGACCAATACAAGCATTAACTGAAAGTAGAACATTTTCTGTTTTGCAGGCTTGTGCTTTCCGAGATTCTTATGAGAAGTTTAAGAAAGCAGGAGCTGAAGTTGTCGGAATAAGTGGCGATGATACATCATCACACAAGGTATGCCTTTAACCTTCTGCAGAATAGAAGTTAACTTTGATTGCCCTCTTCTTTTAGTGTTGTTGTCCTAAGATTGTGTGTACAAATTTTACCTACTGAGCTGAAATGTATGTGAATCCCTTTTAGTTTTTCTTGAGAAAACAAAATCCTGTCTCTGGAAGCTAACACATTCTTCATTCTGTGTCATAACTAGAAACTCTATGGTCCATGTAAATTTCTCTGTGTGTCATTCTTCATTGAGTATGTGATAATTCCGTAAAGTATACTTATTCATGTCTTGTTGTCTCCAACAGTTCTGGGGACTTTAGCTTGTAAGATAAATGCTACTTAGATATGACATTCACAAGTTATTATGGCAGAATTTTGCTGCTGTATGCAAGTGGCCATGTTTTTCATCAATGAAAGGATTATAGGTTTTTCCTGTCAAATGTTATCCAAAACTTCCTTGAAGTTGACAACAATTTTTTCTTCAATTGATCAGGCATTTGCTAAGAAATACAGACTTCCATTTACATTACTGAGTGATGACGGAAACAAGGTGAGGAAAGAGTGGGGAGTGCCATCAGATCTGTTTGGAACATTGCCAGGGAGACAGACCTATGTTCTTGACAAGAAAGGGGTGGTTCAACTCATCTACAACAACCAGTTTCAGCCTGAGAAGCATATAGATGAAACCTTAAAACTACTTCAAAGTCTGTAAATTAACCTGTGTGTGAAAACTTTTTTGTTCTTTCCTTCATGTCAAACTCACATTTTGTGTTCATGGAGTTAGACAAGTGTTTGTTTTTGTATGACTCGAGCCCTCCGATGTAATTTCTATGTCGCTTAGCAGAATTTGTACTTGCTATTCTAGGAAATTTGAGCTACCCCTTGTCGATCCCCAGGTATTGTGAATTACAGTATATGTTCAATTGCCAATATAATGTGCTGTGAAGTGTAATGTGATGAAAAATCAGAATTAGCCCTCTCTCTGCCATTTCTTTTATGGATAATCTTGGGTTTATAGGACTTGAGCTCTTTACTCTGGTGTATAAGGTGAATGTAATTTAGTTTCTTTACTGAAATTTATTATGATGATGAGAGATGTTGAGTTTTAATTGGACAGCTTTGAATTATAATGAAGGCAGATGTATTATCCAACTTTGAAAATAAAAACCATATGCTATACTTCATTGAGACACGTTAGTTTGAATTTCCTCTACATGTAATGTATGTTCCACACTTATTTTTCCTTTTCAGTTGATACAGAAAACAGAGGGAAACCCCTGAAGTCCTAATTACTAATTAAGGACAAATGAATGACTTTTTTTCCCCTATTGTCACTTATTTTATTGTTATTTTTAGCTGCTTAGACATAAGTAAACCCCTTGTAATTAGGGGGAAAATGAATGATGTGAATATGATTATTATGTGACCATTATTTTTTTTACTTTTCCTGTCCATAATCCTGACTACCATAAGGGCTAAATGCTTCTGAAACCCAGTTCTTCTTCCTCCAAGAGTTCCATCCCATTTCCTCACACATTTCATCGCTATGGTTGATGCTAAAAGTGGAAATGCAGTGCCTCTTGTAAAACCTGGTTGTCCTCCTCATCACTTCCAACTCTCTAGAAATCTGTTCTATCATGTTTTCAGCACTTGGGAGCTTGAATTTTTCATCGATCAATCGAGCTAGCCACATGCTACGCAGCTCTGATGTGTGAAGGTTCGAAACACTTTCGATGTAACCCAAGAACGCCATGTTGGGAACCAGAGGGTGGATTGTACCCCTGCAAGAGAATTCAATAAGATGATGCAAACATTAATCAGTCTCAGAAATTTCACGACTTATTAGTCTTTCTGCCCTCTGAACTATTTCAAATCAGGACATTTTGCTCCCTGAACGAACAAATGTCTCGATTTTAGTTCAGGGGACAAATTGTCCTTAGACAATAATTCAGGGGGCAAAAAGGCTAATAAGCTGAAATTTTACGAACAAAACCGAAATACACAGTTGGGATTCAACTGGTTTTTACCTATACAAGGGCATGATCCCGGAAGGATATGCTAGAAGACTACGGAAAGGCTCTGGTAAAATGGATTTGAGTTTCTTCTTCCCATCATAGCCAGTTGCAAGAATCACAACATCTGCTTCCAACTTAGTGTTGTCATCAAACTCAATTCCTTCTTTTGAAAACCACCATTTTGATGCTTTTTTGAAAGCAATGTTTCCCTTATCAGCTTCAGTGAAGAAGTTTTCAGGCATTATAGCCATTTGACAAGATGCATAATCTTCCTCAAAAGGGTGGTCTGGTTTTAGTCCATACTTCTCCAATGGAAGTTTCCAAAGCAAGTAAGACTCGATGAACTTGGAAACCCCACGCCTCTGTCAAGAACGAATTAGGATTAGATTAATGCTTATAAACCAATTAATGGCTGAATTATTTTGAAGAAATTAATCAAATATTGAACTCACCATGGGGGACAAGAGGGAGCAGAGGAGGTTTCTGAGAATGCCTTGATTGGGCCTTTCATGGAGGAATTGGGAAGATCTTGTGGAATAAAACATGAAGAAAGGTAAACCCCAGACCCAATAATGGGGAACAGTCCAATGAAGTGTCCTCACCACCATGGTGCATGGCTTCCCTCCTGGACCTATTCATTTCAAAAAGTCTAAAATCAGCTGACGAAATCTTAATTTGCTTTTGATTTTAATTTGTTAAATTAATGTTATAATGTCAGTATTTGGGGGAAAAAAATGAAGAAGAACAATTCAAAAAGTTTTCCAGGATATATACACCTGTAATTTGTACAGGTGTATATTCATTTTCAATGTCCGCTTCTAATTTTCGTTTTCAAATGTCAAAATTTCCAAAAATTTGATTTAGTTGAATTCTAATTTAGAATCGTTGAAAACGTGTTCAGTCAATAAAGTCCAAATGTACGTGGGAATTGCTTTTGTTTTGGTTATGTGTTTTGACACTTTGACTATACTCAAAACAAAATCATAACAAAATCCATGCAAATTTCGACCTTCTTAACGTGGAAAATCATGGCCTCCTGCATACTCCTTATGAATCACACTATTTGAAAATTCGATACTGTTTTTAATTAGATTATTATTTTTTTTATCCCATCCGGTATTCAGGGCTTTGCCCTGACTAATCCGGATCCAATCCACTTCGTACATCTGGTTATGGTGGGTGAGTCTCCCAACAGGAAATGCTGCGTATGCAAGATCTCGAATTTGAGACGTGCTTAAAGATTATTATTTTAAAGATTAGAAATTTTCCCTCAAAATACCAAATCTAATATATAGCTATATATTGGATATACCGAAACTTCGTACAAAATTAAACATAATTAATCAATCAATAAAAACTTACCTTGATTTGCTTCAGCGCACTCCACAGCTAAATCAATGGCTGATTTCTTGAAGCCAACAATGACAACCTTCTTTCCTTGAAGAAGTTGGGAAGCAGCTTCCTTGTTAAGCTTGCAATAATCAAGGGAATGAAGGACTTTGCCTTGAAATGTCTCCGGCCCTTTGTTGTGTGGGAAACTTGGAATTTTGGGTATGTCCCCATATTTTCCAACGCAGACAACAACATATTCAAATGCATACCACTGAAAAATTAATAAAACGAGAGCTAGGTCAGCATCCAAAGATGGAATCATTTCATATATCATATGATATAAATTAGCCGATGATTATTCAGCAACTACTTTTTATATATATAATTATCTCTAGTTGAATAATATATATCAAAATATTTCCATGAATTGGCTGCTTAAAACTTGTACTAGGACTTGACTACATAAGCCATCACGCATGCTTGAATCAAAACTCTTGATTTCTTTTTCCTCACTCTATATTGTTCTTGCCAAAGGGTCAATCAAAGGGTAATTGCTTATTAAAAATAGTGCAAATTATTAGGATTTTATTATGTGATCAATATTTTCGGAAAATTCTTTCTGACCCTCCAATTTGAGCCTCCAACTTGACCCCTCCTAATAATTAAGATAACAAATTAAATTCAGGTTCATCCCCTAGTTATAAATACGGAGAGTTTGCAGGGTAAATCCCTTGATTTTAGGCTATCCTTGAATAGGATTTTAGAAATTATAGTAAATTTTTTAATGACACGTCAGGTGGAGGGTCAAGTGGAGGGTCAAAGTGGAGGGTCAAGTAGCAAAACTCAATATTTTTGTAAGAGCTAGTATTTCGGGGTAAAAAAAGGTTAAAAAGGCGGTTTAAAAGTAATTAACAACCTGAAGGATTTCTGAATCATTAGTTTGCACGGCAATCTCCCAAACAGGATGGCCCGGCAATGGACTTCTATACTCCCCGGCATTTCCCGTCAGCTCAGCCGTTTCCCGGTCACCGATAAAACGGAGCTCCACCACCTTTGAGTTGAACTTGACAAACTTCAACACATCAAAGTGCTTAGCATATGATTCCAAGTAATCCAATATCTCAAGATAAGAAGGAAAACTTGAATCATCACGATTAGGCCATGGAAAATCTGAGAACTCGTAATCTTTACGAGCCGATTGCAGCTTAGTTGAGTTGTAAGAACAGCTTTTCCAGACCCCTCCAATGGAGTCGGAGGCCTCAAAAACAAGAGGGTTATGGTGAGCTAGCTGTTTAGCAGCTGCGATGCCGCTAACACCAGCCCCAATAATGGCAATCTTGGAGATGAAAGGAGGGTTTTCCTGAGCCATTTTGGGTTTGATTTTGATTTTTTGAAAGCAAAGTATATGGCTATAAGGGCTTGAATTTTTTAATGAATTTGAAGTGATAAAATAAGGGTTAGGAATGGCACGTATTTATAGAGTTGCAAAATGCAATGTGTTTGCATGGAATGAGAAAGAGGATCGTGTATATTAAAATCACGTGGAGTGGACTTCAAGGAAGAGACTGAGGGAGTTTGGTATACAAGCGAGAGAGACGAAATTATAACCTGCAAAAAAAAAAAAAAAGAGAGAGGAAATTATAAATTAAAGGGAAAGTAATTAGACCGTAATTTCCTGTCTTAATCTTATTTTTATTTTTATTGTTATTGTATTAATATTATTATTATTACGTTCTAAAAAATATATTATTATTACTATTTTTATTATTATATATATTTAAGTTGTAAGTTTTAATTTGAAATTAATTGATTAATTTATCAATATCCCTAAATCACCTTGTGAATTCATATATATATTAGATCGTCCTTGTTCAATTTCTATGCATTTTTAATTAATAAACCTTTACTATTTAGTCCAATGAAAGAAACTCGATACTATATTTTTAAATAATGTTCCATCATCCATGTTAAGACTATAGATATAGAGGAGGAAGAGACAACATCTTTTATTTAAAATCGACTCCAAATTAATTAAATTTAATGTAACTACAGAATGTGAGTCCCGATTAATTTGGAGTCGAGTCACGTTGGACCATATTAGAGGAAGCTCTCCTCAGTACATTTTTTCGTATTTCACAAAATTTAATCCCGATGACTTATTTAAGAGGAATATTGAACTCTTTCTACTCAACACAACATGTGTTAATTTAAAATGTATATTTATCACTATATATAATATACTACTAGTACTACTACTAATCAATGCTGCTAATAATATTGCAAGTGGCCTTTTTGTCCGTAAAATTCCTTCCGGGAAACAACTTAAGCATGTATATGATTAAAAAATATCCGTTATCCTTAATTTGAAGGAGGAAGATCGAATTGAATTACAAACAAATTTCTTAGACATTATGTGCTACTGCAATCTTATGCTTGATATATTTTATGCAATTTTAATTAATAATTTTAGTTTGACTTTTTTCTATACTTCACTAATTTCTAATTAATATCATATACTATATATAAATAAATATAATTAATAAATTGGCTAGAGAAAAAGAAATATATAATAGAAGTGCAAAACCAAAGGGTGTTAAATTGCATTACAAGATTATTACTAAGAAGATCGAGTAAGAGATAAACGTCGAATTATCATTGAAAGGGTCTTCAAAAATATTTAATTTGAACATTTTAAATACTATAAACATATATATAGACGAAACACCCTCGATCGATCATGAAATGTGAAAGATCTCATTGCAGTTTTTTCTATAATAAAATTGATTTTTAACTTTTTTATCTAATGGTTTTTTTTACTTTTTATTTTTGGCAATGGTTTTTACTTATTTAACATCTTTTGTATAATGGCATTCAGTCAAAAACTTCCTCTCTTTTTTTTTTCCCTGAAAAGTTTCAAATTATGACTTCTTGCCTACTAATGTGTTGAATATAGAGACTTGAAAACATTTCAATGTTTTTCTACTTTTCTTTAAAGCGTGCATATGGATGGCAAAAGTCCTTACGCAAATTACGTTAACACAGTTTATTATACATTACAATTTCTACGAATCCTTACTCAATGAATGATTCTTCTTGCCCCTCCAAAGTCACCCTCCTAACTGTCATCTCTTTTTTATTTATTATAGAAATTTAGAAATAAAATATAAAACCAATCATGTCAAAAAAAATTTCACCTTCTCCAAAACCCAATTTATTAATGTTATTTAAATTAAGGGTAATTATTTGATACATTGGCAGTATAAATTTTGGACTTCACAAGCGAATTGTGGAGTTGACACATGTCCATTTCTGAATTAATTAAAATTTAAATACTTCAATCTAGTCCCTAGATAACACATGTCATCCTTTAATACCCATTTGTGCAGTCTGCTAAACTCCACTAACGATCCATTATAAATAAACCCTTAAATTAATACTAACCGGTTATTGATATAGAAGTAGCACATCCTCACACTCTTACTCAGTAACTCCCTTTCATTGTTACTTTTTTTATAAAAAATAAAATAAAATAAACACATTCTGCATGAATTTCACATAGTAGGTCAAAATTCAAATTTTCATTACAAAAGCTCATTTTAGTTTTTGTTTTGCGTGGAAATTCCATACCCATATAATCTCATAATTATGGTGCAGGTTGGGGAGAAGTCAACTCCAGAGTTTGACCAAAACTTGAATGATCTTAATTAATTCACATTGCCTTGCCTGATCACTGTTGTCCTTGGCATGCAACGACACAAATTAATTTCATCTTTGAATTTGAATACATACTTCTCTTATTCTTTGAATTTCTTGGAAAATCTACTTAATCATATATATATATATATATATATATATATATATATATATATATCTGTAT
>AWUE01017585.1:0-29507 GCA_001974825.2 Corchorus olitorius
TTTAGACTTGAAGAGAAGACACATTCATGAACGAATAGAAAAATATAGCTAGTAGTAACTTTTTTTAATTTGAACAATGTGCATGAATCTTGTCGTACAAAGTGGTGGAAAATGCCCTGGAAATTTTGAAGAAGCTTTGTTGGAAATTAGAATGGTAGGCGTATAAAAGCCACTGTACATTGGAGACCAACTTTTTTATTACACATTTGACAGTGAGAATTTTGAAAATTGAATTAGTACACGCCTCTGAAAATTAATTAATACTAATTATACTAGTAGTATATATAAATAAATGCTGGCTAGCCTTTTTTTGATTAATGCCTAGCTAATATTCTTAGTCCTGGTAAAAGAGTAGTCAAGGTTATGTTGATTCAAACTTCTATTTTATACAAATAATAATTGCACTTTTCAAATTCATTTAAAAGCCAAAAGGTGGAAAATTGGGTTTTTAATTCTAATAAATACTGTTTTTTTTACTTAGTGTAGCTGCCTTATAATTAAACAAAAAAAAAATTAATTACTACTAATTAGTGTCTAAAACCAGGAGCTTTGCCTCTTTTACCACGGCAGGACTGACTGCTGAAAATTAGTACTTGTACTTGTATAAGCAATATAGAATAGATTTTAATTTTCACGAAAAAAAAATAGAATAGATTGATTCAAAGTTTCTTATCTTATTAAACTGAATCAGAATCATGACTATCTGGTCAGATCTAATTTATCACATATATATAGGTGGAGAGCAGACCACTAGAAATTGCATTGGCGATTTCATCAAATTAGGTCAAGTTCTGTAAATTTGAAAACACAAAATGTCTGTTTATCTTTTATTTGGGATAATTTGGCAATCAAACTCTATTTTTTGAACAATTTGGCTTGAATTGGATGGAATTTGGTCACATCAACGCCATATCAATGCCACATCAACGCCACGTCAGTATGCTATATGGAGTATTAGCAACGTGACTAAATTTGTTCCAATTCGGACTAAATTATCCTAAGATTTAAGAGCTCAATTGAACCAAAATCAGAGTTAAAGAGTGAAATTGTTTCGGATAAAAAAAATGTCAATTTGTTGTCATTGGGGTTAGAATGGAAATTAAACCATTTCTTTTTCAAAGTACCTTTGACCCTTGAGACAGCTGTTGTAATGCTGCCATGATGATTGATTGATGAATCTAGCTAGTAGTGCTTAGAGAGGATGAAATTAATTAAGGTAATCCACTAAATTAGTCTGCTTATGAAGTGTGATTTGAAGTTTGAACAAAGTAAAAAGCACATAATTAGGCAATAATCCATGAAGGAAAAAGGTAAGGTTAATAGACATGGGTAACATGCTTCCAAAATCTTTAATGTCAACAGATATATTGTCCCTAGGTAGAATCATAATGTTTATACTGTTGGATGTTGATATATGGGGGCGATATTTAGTAATCCAGTTAAAAATTCTACATAGGCACATGTCAGCAATATGCAGCAGTATAAACATTGTACAACACTACATATAATGTCAATAGATATAGCTGTCTGCGTTCCACCCCAGGCTCGTTAGCTTCTTGTTATATTTTTCCGATAGACAAACAAAGAGACTTTGATTAACTTCCGAGATTGTTTCGTCAAATTTGCTTTGAGTGACGGCTATTGCCATTTTCCACCGACACGACACTAATTGCATTAAGACCAAACCCAAAGTACCCAACCCAATCCCCTTGCCTTTCGTCAAATTGTTTGTGGGTGTGGCGTCTTCTATTCTAATTCTAATTTGCTATTTGGCTCTATTTGCACGCGGCAGTCACATCCACAGCCCACAGGCATTTTTTTTTTTTTTGAAAGTGAGGGAATGGTTCAAAATCCCAATTGGCAAATCAAATGATTTTTTTTCTCACCCGAGTTTTATTTGAACTAATTTGGATTCAAGTCGAGTCACATATTTGAATTTAATGGATGAATTTATCAACAGGGACGGCTATGCACGTTAAATCTCAAACTTGAGATCTGATTAAGTTGGGATAAACCGCTTATCACTCGATTCAATCCATATTAGTGGCAACTCAAATGGTTACCCAATTGTGATGAGCATGTTATTCAAAATCCTGTAAGTTCTTCTGTTTTCTCCCAAAGGGACCGTGGAAAGAATTGGTTGGTGTGGAATGTTTGAATAACAAATCTAGAAGTTTTTTGAAGGCAACGATTTGATCCTTTTTTTTTTTTTTTCCTTTGGCTACTTCATTCAATCAATGTTTTGCCTTCCAGCCCACGGAGGCCAGCTCGTCAGTCATTGATGTTTATGAAGGGTACTTTTTTGAATTCTAAATTCTGATTGTCTCAACAAGGGTTCAGGTGGCTATCTAATCTATCTAATCTAAATCTAATTATGTCATTTTTATGACCAAAATCAATTACTTTTCGACCACTATGAGGTGTACTGTGTACAAAGCTACCTCTCCATCCACTCATTTCCCTTTTCATCTTTCCTTCTTTTGACATTCTTGTCAAGCTAAAATAACTAACTTTATGATTGATATTATCCATGCTTTTCGCTAAAAAAAAAATAAAAATAAAATAAAATACAATATTTAAATCTTAACACGATGGAATAATTTCTTATATACAAAAGAAATTACAATAAATAATAAATATAATAACAAAATCAGTATAACGAATAAATGGTTGATTCAAGTGGTTTGACACTCATTCCCTTCAAGTATAGTCTTGGGTTCGAGTCTTATGAATAGAGAAAACCATAATGGTAGAACCTTTACCCCAATAGTAGACCAACCCGACTCTACTCGAATAAACTTAACTTGTAAATATACCAAAAAACCAATATAAAATTGTATAAAATCTACACGCATCGATGGGATTTGACTTGAGACTCATAGTCCAAGAAGCATGCACAATATTTTACATATTTTTGAAGTAGTAGTTTTACATCACAAGACTCTCAACCAGACTAATCCCATAGCATTTAGTAATTATTAAGATTAAAAAGTGATTATATCTCGTTGTTGAAAGAAATAACTTACAAAATAGTAACAATAATGGATCATGAGACTATGAGAGAATAGGACCTCAAGTTGTTGAGGGTCTCTTTGATGTTTTTCGGGCCACGTGGGCCTTATCGGGCTGCTGGCCCTTTATACCCATCAAGCACTATTTTCGGCCAAAAAAAAAAAAGAAGAAACGATGTATTAATTGTAAATGCAATTGTTTTGGTCTTTGTTTGGAGTTGCAATTGTCATGCTTTGCTATCTCGCTATGCCATTGTCCAAAGCCCAAATGACAAAATACAAATTCTTTTTATTACTATTATATATATTTGGGTTTAAGTTTTGTGATGTCCAGAGCTCATTTTTACAGACTCAGCCCTTATTCTCCACTGCTTTTGGGCCATCCTTTATTTGTCCATACTTTTAATGTTAAAACTCTTTTTTCTTAATGTTTATCTCGTTTTAGGTTTATTCGTGACTTACTTTAGTTTAGTTATTATACAATTCTTCTCACACCACAACAACAAAAAAAAAAAAAAAATCAACCAAATGATTTTTATTTTTTTCTCTTGAGGTACAAAACCAATGAAGTTTCAACAAACCTACATATGTATATTATATTATTTTTTTAGGTAATGTATATTATATTATATTATTTATTTATTTATATTTATATATGCTTTACCTAAAACATAATAATTATTCTTTCCCAAAAGTCATCATCATCATCAACATTATTATTTATATCGTATATACTTTATTTCTATGAATTATTTTTTGCCAACCCTTCTCTACCTACCAGCTTCCCTCAACAATCCCCACACGATTAACTTACCTTTTTGAGTTTGGACTCATCGAACGAGATTTCCCTTGAAGCTCCATTGATCTTAATGCACCTCCCCCACACATTACTTATAAGCAAGTTATTAAATAATTAAAATTAAAAGAATAAAAAGCAACAAGGTAAATCGTGACGCACTGGATTCTTTAACAGACCATTAATCTCTTACCACGTGTCTTACCGTCACGCCACAGTCACGTTGTTATTTGTTTTCTTACTCTGTTACTGTTACTCTCCGCCTTATATATTCTGCTGCTGCATTAATATAGAGTATAGTATGGTCAACATCATGAGAAGGATACGGGACGAAAACATCAACCACTCCTGGAACCCCACGTGTCACACTTGTGATATATATATATCTGGACCAAATTCGGCATAAATTATTGGATCTACCTTACTACCTTAGGCAACTAGCATCTTGGCTTTTCGATTCTCAGTATCTCCATCAAGATCCCACCCTCAACTTGTCCATCCAACGGCTCACATTTCTCCATCCCTTTCTCTCTCCTAAATCCTGCCATTTAAAGGCCCTCGTATTCTTTTCCTTGCAAACCATAGAAATAGAACCAAAAATCTGTTTCTCTTCTTAAGACGAACTGAGTTTTTAGAGAAGGAGAAACCCGGGGAAAAAAAAAAACATGAACGCTGTTTTAATGGATTCTCCGCTCGAAGCTTTAGCGTTTAACTATGTAAGTTATGGGATTTTCACGATTATTAATAATCTGTGGACGTGGGTCGCCGTTATTACGGCTGCCGTCAGTTTTTGGAGGATTAGAGCTTCTGGCGCCGCCACCTCGTCGTGTTCCGTTAAAAGGCCCGACCAAAAGACGTCAACGTGCATTATCGATCGTGCCCAAGATGAGTCTCAATCAATTCATGAAGCTGAAGAAAAGCCGACGACTTCAGCCTCGGTTTCAGCTCCAATATCTGCCGTGACGGAAATGATGCGCGTTCCGTCGCCTTTGCTTTGCAATGATGAAGTAGTGACCAAAGGAACGAAGTTCAGGTGGACTGTATATTATGAACAAGATGGAAAGAGTAGTGGCGTCGATGGAAAGTCGACGGTAACGAAATGGTATGACGGTGACGGCGACTGTAAGGAAGAGAGCTGCGGGGAATGGTGGGAGAGTTGGGAGAGAGTGTTGAGCTTGAGAAATGGGGAAACGGGGTGGTACAGTTTTCAGGATTTGACGGTGATAAACGGTAACGTCGTCAGATTATGGGATGATTTTAGGAGGGTTAAGTACAGCTCAAGCTGTGCTGTATGGTAGTTGATGTTTCTTTCAGGAAATTAATGTAGTTGGTTATAATATGTTTTTTATTTTTTTTATTTTTATTTCTTAATTGTCTTTAAAGACTTTGGTTTCAAGATTATGGAACATGTAAATACCCTTGTTGGACGGAACCACCATTGAAATTAAGACCAAAGCAAAAATGTCTTTATGGTTACATTATTAATTAACTTCCATATGGCATATGTTACTCTTCTTTGCGTATTTTAATAGAGCGGTGCGTAGCAATGTGATTGATACTGTTTAGCATCTGTACAGATGAGATTATACTGTACATATGAGATTAGTTACTGTACATATGAGATTATTATAACAGCGATTGAAACGGAGTTTACACTTAAATTTTGTTTGAGCTCAAAACGATTGTGAAACGGTCACAGAAACACGAACTTAGTATTAGACTTTTTTTGGTTAGTTTGTGACCTGAAATGGTATGCAGTTTCATCTTTATTATTTGAAGAAATGGCAAGTTTATAATTGGGAAGTTTTGGTGAAGACAAACTGTCAATTAGATTTAGAAGGCCGTTTCTTCTTCTTAAAATTCCTGGGAAAATAAGCAAAAGGAAACTGGTTTTTAGGGTTTATTGAGAAATCAGGCACTCAAAGGCTAAAGTGAAGACAGAACTCAGAAGGCAGAAGCCCTTAAATCGAGGAAACACAAATAAAACAAATCTGTCGAGTGCCCATCTTCTTCTTATTATAAAATTGGCTTTGGCTGCTTGTACGATGAACAATATCTTTTTTTTTTTTTGGTAATGTCAAATATTGTTTGGTTGGCTTTTCTCAAGCTCTACAATCTCAATGACCCACATCACCTACTATTTTTCTCAACTTTTTAATTATCTACTTACTATATATATTATATATATATATATACTACTAATTATTGAGTTGAGAGTTGAGAATTGAGATTGCTCAGTTTATAATGTATTTTTTGTTTTAGTGGTGGAATAGATTGTTGCCTTTGTGACTTCCGAAAGGGTATTTTATTTGTTAGTAGTACTACGTAGAGGAAAAAAAAGATACTACAAGAATAAAGAAGAAATACATTAAATTATGTGGCTTTAATTATAGCCGAAAAATTATGTGGGTTTGATTATATATATGTGGCTACTTGTAGTACTACAAAAACTTCGTAGCAGTATTTCAATCATTTTGTCAACTGTTGAATAAGTAATAAATTCGACCATTATTTATTTTCATGTTCATTCATTTCATGTCAATAAATCAATAACTTCTCTCTATCCTCTAACTAGATGAACCAGGTCCATCACGTCATTTATGGTCCCGACCAATAAGATTTTGACAAGTCAAATCTCTTCCTAAAATTGAAACACAAATTTAGCATCAAGTCTAGAGTTTCACCAGATGAGATTTACATGGTAAGTCTCTAAATTTAGGACATTAATTGGTTAGGATTTTAGAAATTGTAGGAAGGAATCTAACTTGTCAAATCTTATTGGTCAGGACCACGGATAACGTGGTGGACCTGATCCACTTAATAATTTCTTCTATCCTCTAAAAAAATACTACTAATTTTTTATATAAAAAAAAAAGCGAAATAGATTTTCAATAAATACTACTACTAATTTATAAAATATAAATACTACTACTAATTTATAAAATTTGCAATAAATAATTAAATAGTATAGTTTCTTCATTTCAATTATGGATTTCATTCCAAAATATATAGTAATAAAAAAAAAAAAACGTGTACCCAAAGATTTACTCTACTCAATTTTTGGCTTTAAAGTTTCTTGAGTGAGTAATCAATCTATTTTTCTCACATTAACTTTAGAATTTGGACAAGTTATTGCGAAATGTGACCATGGCTAGCCTAGCCTGCTTGCAAAGAATTTCCTTTTGCTTTGGCTTTGGCTTTGGTCGCATTAAGGTAGATTAGCTGGCGCAGGGATATTGCGACAAAAATCAACTATAGTTTTCGTGCGTGCAATGCTAATTGCTAGCTATATTATATGATCTCAAATCTCAAAAGATATTCCCCATATTGAGCTTCATAAACTAGTACCATTAAGCACTAACATATATATATATATATAAGGACAAAATTAATTTTCAGTATTTAAATTAATATCTTTGCCTGTTGATTATATAGCAGAATTGTTGGGAAAGGAACTGGGCCCTGTCTGCTTCAACAAGTCCTACCGAATAGTCCATATACATGTTAGACACCAATCCGAACCCAAAAGCCTAGACTAATGGTTTCTTGGATCCTTCATGTATATAAGTTACTCTAACAACCCATCTCTTCATGATGTGGATATTCCCTCACATATAAATCCTCAACAATCTCTTCATGATGTGGATATTCCCTCACATATAAATCCTCAACAAGAATCACAACTGGAAATTAATGCGGCCTCTAAATCCAATTCTTTTAGCAAATAAAACAAACCAAGAAACAACAATCCCCAAGTTGCCGATATTATAAAAATTGGATTCCTTGTCCTCGTTCATATTCCCCTTCCTCCAAAATCTAATAAAATATCTGAAAATAGATTTATATATACAGTGAATATTGTGTGTTTGGTAGGAGAGAAATGCAAAAGTACAAGAAACTTGTCAAAAAGATTTAAATATGGCAGACCATCTACTTCAATTATAAATTTTCAATGCTTATAAACATTTAAAAGTTATGTGATTGTAATCGTCCTATTAATAGTTAACAATATAAAATTAGATAATGACAACAAATTAAATGTTCTACTATAAATTAATTAAGCAAACATTAATGGATTAGATAGAATAAAATGGTCCTAAAATTGGGTCATATATACTTTGCAAAGTGATTGCTTTTCTCTTCTTTTATTTTGCACTCTTGCATTAATAATTTAGTTTCAACTTTCATCAACCGATTGGCTATCACCATCACAAATATAAGTACACCACCAACCACATATCAGATCAGGCGGTGCTCAGCCAAACCGCCGCCGTGTTAATAAAGCGCAACCAAGGAGAGAAACAGAGTAAGACTAAATAAATACAAAATTTCGACAAAGTATTATTTTCACCCTTAAACTTGTAGCGTTTGGACGTTTTGCAATGCCCCCGAACTTCAATTTTGGACATTTTGCCCATTGAACTCTCAATTTTGAACGTTTTGCCCCTCTCAAATGATTAGGCTAATGGCACCGTCATGCCGCTGACGTTGCAATGCCACATGGCATAAAAATGCTATGCGGTATTATCACGTCAACGCTTTGATCCGACGTGGTATTTTCACATTGCATTTTTGTGCCAAGTGGCATTACAACGTCAGTGGCATGATGGTGACATTAGTCTAATCGTTTGAGAGGGGGCAAAACGTCCAAAATTGAAGTTCAGTAGAAAAAACGTCCAAACGCTACAAGTTTAGGGGTAAAAAGGATATCAAGCCACAAAACTTCATAGCGAAACAGGGGAAGAAACAAAAGCTCAAATGAGGAATGGATTCCAGCTAAGAGCTTCGTGCATCTATTAGCTTTCTATGGTTTATAAACGTAAGTACCCCACCAGAAAATACAGAGAAAATCATCAGCAGCCATGGGTTTCATATGCCTCCCAAAGTGGCATATTCGATTGCATGTTCTGGACTTTCAAGTAAAACAAGTGACCTTCCCATCACATGATTTCCCAATTACTTTTGAAAAGATGATGTCAATTATTGGTTCTCTAATTATCGTTTGTTCTATGACTGGTAGATAGGTGACAATGTTTTCTGTTGCTAATTTCTGCGACAGGGGATTAGCCATTCAAGTAGACTTTTAATCGATACTAAAGTTTCACTGGTGGCCTTTTTTCTGTTCATATACAGTTTTACGAGGAAAAATTTGGCAATGATTTGGTTTCGCATTCCAAAATGCATAAATATACCATAAATGAGAAAGGCCTGACAAAGCGAGAGGCACTTCTAGTTGCAGATTAATGCTGCTGGGTTTTGGTGCATTGGCTGGATAGAGATAAAGAAGCTCGAAATCGATCAAATTGATCGGTTTTTAAGGTCGCCCCAACAAGCAAATGTGACCCTTAAAAGGGAACCCCGGACCACCCAATTTAATGTTTAAGGGCCCAACTTCATGCTGTGATCCAACCCCACAAATTTATCAACTCCCACACTCCGGTTCCATAATTGCAATTTGCAACTCAGCTTCACGTGGATTATTATCACTTCAGCCAATTTTGCACGGTAACTTGTCCCAATTCCATTATACACCAACTCAGTCACGGGATGGACTAAATCAATTGAAAATAGAGATGTCTGAACTTGCTCATTTCATTTTGCCAATTTGCTTATGCTTCTAATACAAACACTTATCTTAAAATGGAAAGAATTAACAACAACTAAGATTCATATGATCGTGAAGTTAAAGGTTTGACTGATTGAAGTTATACCAAAAACAGGACCGACTAGAAGCCTGAAAGGGAAAAGGGACACCATTAGGGTTTTTCATTTTATCAAAAGAAAAACGTGAGAGTTTAGTCCCAAATCCCAACTAAGACAGTACATAGCCCGACACAATCCAAAAATCTTTTGTATTATAGCGACGAAACCTGGAGGAACTTGTCCCAAATGATGGCAATAGCTCGTAACCAACGCAGTGTTGAAAGTCCTCGTATTAGCATCTTACCATTAAAACCAGCCTAAACCCATTAGCCATGTAAATGTGTTTGATTAAGTAATACAATTAGTTTTCTTAACCAAGCATTGATTTGAAGACATTTAGTCAGTTTGGCCTCATGGGTTGATGCTGGGATTCGAAAAAATGTAGGTGTTAACTGTTTCCTTACAAGGGCCAGCCTCTCTGGAGATGCAAAACATCTTTAAAGATGGATGAACAAAGTCTATGAATTAGGTGAACCTAAATCCCCTCATGTTTTGTATATATATATATATAATAATAATAAATAATCTGATAATTCGTTTCATTTCATGGATGGTGGGACATATGCATGGCATCATCCCCTGCTTCACTGTGCCTCGCACATGCCCTGTTTCTGAGCCGAAACAGAGCATCAAAATTTCACACCTTCAGACGCTTGGGGCCGAGGGCTATATCGGGTTATATTCAATAATTTACTTTTTTTCAGGCCCCATTGTTACCATATTTTCATGGACCTTGAGCTTGAGTGATTAAGAAAACAACTATCCGACATTTATAAACCAAACCATCCACTAATTTCGTACTAAAGATTGTGATATTTCAGCCTTTAATAGTTATCCAATAGAAACAATTCGTTCCCCATTCATATTCAATCCTCAATTCTGAATCAAACCAAGATTCAATTTTAGATTCTTCAGACAAAACCTTAAAAGACTTATCACCTTAAACAATCATCAATTTGACGTGTCGTTAATTTTAAGTACATCTTGAACAGCTTAAGACAAGAGAAAGAGTTATGCCCTTAATCAAACCATAATCATCATTTTAAAACTCATTGGAAAAGCCATAATCTGCCGTTACATTGGAATTCCACTTGATTTTTGGGTGGGAGTAGAAGTGAAACTCTGGTTTTTCATTGGGTAGAGGGAGGCCAATAAATAGCAAAGTTAGATGTGCTCTCCAATTTATTATATTTGCCGACGTCTTGTTTTCTTCTTCTCTTGCTCTGTCCAATGCTGTCACCGCGGTGCAATAACTCCCCAATAATAATTTTCCCTCTCTTAATTCCCAATGCTACCCTTCTCCATGTACAATATTAGTCACTCCATACAAGTAATATCGAAACAAAATTGAGGGTGATTTAGTCATTAAGCTAACTATTATTGCGTTACATTAATCCAACGTACACTTTCCTCCTATAAAATCCAGCTCCCCAACAAAAGCAAACCACCATAATTTTAGCCCTTTTTAACACTCACTTAACAGCACTCAAGAATAGTAATGGCATCGACAAGCCCTTTTTTTCTCTTAACAGCTCTCCTGGCTTTCCTCTCCTCCGCCGCCGCATCAAAGCACGGCGGCGCACCGGAAGATCTGGTCCGTTCATCCTGCGTTCATGCCAGTTACCCTACCCTCTGCCTCCGCACACTATCTTCCTACTCTGGCCCAGCCAAAACCCCGCGCGACTTAGCCCAGGCCGCCGTCAAGGTCAGTCTGTCCCGAGCCCAGAAAGTGTCGAACTACTTGAAGAGCGCGGTGACGACGGGGAGCGGCAAGAGGGAGCGAGTTGCGGTGAGTGACTGCGTGGATCAGATTGCTGACTCAGTGGACGAGTTGAGTAAGACCTTGGGTGAGTTGAAGCACTTGAGAGGGGAGACATTCGAGTTCCAGATGAGCAATGCTCAGACTTGGGTGAGTGCAGCTTTGACGAACGAGGACACGTGTCTTGATGGGTTTGAAGGAGTTGATGGGAAGGTGAAATCTGATGTGAAGAGGAAGATTACGAATGTGGCTAAGGTTACTAGTAATGCTCTGTATATGATTAATAGGCTTAATGAGAGTCGGGGTAGGCACCGGTTTAATCCTTGAAAAATCATGAATGATGGACCGTTCTGATTTAGCTTCCTTATCATTGCTTATGGTGTTCTAAATTTCTAATCTTTTTTCCTTTTTAGAGAGTTTTTATTATTCTTAATTTCTCTTGTTTTGATGAAGATGTATGTAGTAAATATATAGCATATATATATATAGTAAAATGATAAGCTTTTTCCTTTTGTATCGATTTTCCCTATGATTTATGAACCATGAAGCTTTTAATTTTATTTTCAATTTTGTCATATATATGTTGTACACATTTCATTGAAGAAAATGTTAGGGAAATACCAATGTGAGGTTGGACTTGTTGCAGTTTAAGCAGGTCTTAAGTTCGAGATCTTGTGTGTGTAGTTATTTCGTACCCATCAAACCCAGGTGCGTGACCCGGGTCGACAGCTGTCTCTATTGATAGATTTATCCACCAAATCCATGTGTGCGACCCGGATCGAATCCGAATTAGTTTGCTTTGCATAGCGGGTGGGAAAAAAAATGTTGAGGGAAATAAATTGAATTGATGTCAGACAGACCAAACTCGTTAAATTGAAAGGGAGGTATAATGATCGGATGAGGACACGAGTCACCATATTGTTGGGCTAAAGTCTTGAAACTGAAAAACATTAATCAAAGGCTCGTCCTTGTCCCCTGGCTGGCCATGGCCATGGCCTCCTCCTAATTTATGGCAAACTACCTAATCTTTTGTCACTTTTATTTAAATCTCTTTCTTTGCTGATGGTCCAAAAAAATGAAACTTGCCTTTCTTGATTGTTTGTTACTAATTTCATGACGTTGAGATTGTAAATAACAAAAAATCAGTTTCACTTTTCTTTTTCTTTTAGAAGAAACCAAATTTACTAGTAATAGGGTGTAATTGATTGAATTTGAGTTGAACAGTCAGATACTCAAGCTTGAGCTCAAGCTCGATTGGAAACTCATTGTTTGCAACTTGATTGAGTTGTATTTTAAGAGCTTGATCAGTTTGATTCGATATAGATATTGAGTTCTTGAGTCCTTTTTTTTTTTTCTCTCATACTGTATCTAGACTCCAGAGCTTTGCTTTGATCAATACGAATTTGATTCAGGTCGTGTACTTGAGTTTGATGGATGGATCTATCAACAGAAACGGTTGCGTACGCAAGCATTCGAACCTGAAACCTACTTGCGTTTTTCAGAATAAAGAAAAAAAAAATTTTTTTTGGCACAAAGAACAAAGAAATTATATTGAAGAATATATATATGGGTCGTGAAGATGTTATTGGGCATCCTTTTTACCGGCCTTAAAAGTTGTTATTGGGCCTACTTGAAAGTCCAATTTAGCAAATTCCCATTGGTTCCAACCCAACATTTACAAATTAAAATAGCCCAATAACGATCTTTTGATTTTTTTCAAGTTGCAATAAACCCTAGCTAGCCCCTCTCCCCTCGTCCCTCACTAATTGGGGTTTTACGTTTTCAGCAACAACCAGAAAAAAGGGAAAAAGAGAAAAAAAGAACACAAAAAGCCAGGCACCGCCTTTCCGCCATGGAAGGCATCGAGATGGATTGCCCGGACCTCTTCTCCGACTCACCAACCGGAGATTTCTGCGACTCGGTCCTCTCTCACTTCTCAAAATCTGATCAAGAAGATAGCCAACGCCTCTGTGCCACTGTCGGCGCTATGGCTCAAGAACTCAAAGAACAAAACCTCCCTCTTACTCCAATCGCCTACTTTGGCGCCACTTGCTCCTCCCTCGACCGCCTCTCCTCACAACCTGACTCTCCTCCGCATGTCATCCAGTCTCTCACCACCATCCTCTCCCTCCTCCTCCCCCGTGTTCCCGTCGCCGTTTTGAAAAAGAAAGGAGATTTTGTTTCGAGAGTTGTCATTACCGTTCTAAGATTGAATTCCGTTACGGAGGTTACACAGGCTTCAGGTTTGAAATGCTTAGCTCATTTGTTAATTGCCGGAGAGAAAGTTAATTGGCCTGATGTATCACAAAACTACGGTGTAGTGCTTGGATACTTAACCGATTCCATTTCTAAGGTAATTCTTTACTCCTTTTTTTTTTTTCAATTTAAAGCTGAAAGCCAATCAAATTTCTAATTCTCTGGAAATTAATTTTGACAATAGGTTAGAAGACAATCACATTTGTGTCTCCGGGATATTTTACAAAGCTTCCGAGGGACGCCGGTGCTGGCACCTGCAAGTGAAGCCATAACCAACTTATTCGAGAGGTTTCTTCTCCTCGCGGGTGGTTCAAATGCGAATTCTACCGAAGGGGCTAAAGGAGCTCAGGAAGTTCTCTTCGTTTTGGATGCTTTGAAGGACTCTCTTCCGCTTATGTCTACTAAATACATGACTACTATTCTTAAGTACTATAAAACTTTATTAGAACTCCGTCAACCTCTTGTTACTAGGCGTATAACTGATAGTTTAAATCTAGTTTGTACTTATCCCAATGTGGAGGTCCCTGGAGAGGCTTTGTTGGATTTGTTATCCTCGTTGGCTCTTTCTGTCTCTTCGAATGAAACTTCTGCAGTTGGCATGACATTCAATGCTCGTTTGTTGAGTTCAGGAATGATGAAAGTATATTCTCTTAATAGACAACTTTGTGTCATTAAGCTCCCCATTGTGTTCAGTGCTCTTAAAGGTTTGGGATTTACTTTAGTTTACAGTTATTGTAAGTGAGAGAGTTTGGAAAAATGCTCTGTTATGACTATGTTGTTTTGATTGTGATAGATATTTTGGGGTCCGAACACGAGGAAGCCATTTTTGCTGCCACAGAGGCTTTCAAGACCCTGATAAATGGCTGCATCGATGAAGGCTTGATCAAACAAGGCGTGGATCAGATTATTAATTCAAGCTCGGATGATAGAAAGTCAGGGCCAACTATCATTGAAAAAGTTTGTGCCACCATAGAAAGCTTACTTGAGTATCACTACAGTGCTGTGTGGGACATGGCCTTTCAGGTTGTTTCAGCAATGTTTGATAAATTAGGTACTCTCAGTGGTTGGCTACCTGTCTTCTCTTGGTAATTTTTTTTTTATTGAAGTAAAATTTAACCCGACTGCCATTCGACAGGGTATTATTCTTCTTATTTTATGAAGGGAACTCTTAAGAACTTGGCTAACATGCAAAGCTTGCCAGATGAGGATTTTCCTTATAGAAAACAGGTATCTTTTGACCTTCATCATCTTTATCTTAGCCAGTAGTCCAACAAGGTTTTTGTAAGACGTTGTATAAAAGTAGTTAATGGTTGTAACTGTGATCAATATAAACATTTAAGAAAAGAGAAGTGTCAGAAATAAAAAGTAAATGAGGTTTGCGAGGACTACTCCTTCTACATCTGTTGCCTTGCCAATATCTAATTCATAGTATTCTATGATTAATATGTTTTCTTACTTCCAAATATAGCATTTCTGATAATCTTAATTTTGGTTTTTCTCTGTCATGAAATGCATAACCTGTGGATATACTGCATTTACGGACTAATTCTTGATTTGCAGTTACATGAATGTGTTGGATCTGCTCTTGGTGCATTGGGGCCTGAGACATTTTTAGGAATTTTGCCATTGAATTTGGAGGCTAATGACCTTTCAGACATAAACGTTTGGCTTTTCCCGATTTTGAAGCAGCATATTGTTGGTGCTCACTTGAGCTTCTTTGCTGAGACAGTTTTGGGTCTGGTAGGAGAAATGAGGCAGAGATCTCGTAAGGTGAAATTCCTGCCCATGATGTGTTAATCTTTCTATTGTCTGTAGCGATGCCTAATGAATTCCTATTATTGGCAGTTTGAACTTGAAGGAAAAGTATTTTCATCAAGAAGTGCAGATGCTATTGTATACTCATTGTGGTCCTTATTGCCTTCATTCTGTAATTATCCTTTGGATACTGCCAAAAGCTTCAAGGATCTTCTAGGGCCTTTATGCAGTGCCCTTCGTGAAGAACACGATATTCGTGGAAAAATATGCTCTAGTTTGCAGATTCTGATACAGCAAAATAAGAAAATCATGGAAGGAAAAGATGATTCAGATAGTGCTGATATGAGTCCTGCCCAACAGCGAGCTATGTCTCATTATACCCCAGAGATTGCTGGGGACAATTTGAATGTACTAATTGCATCTGCTCCACAGTTATTGTCACTTTTGTCAGGAATCTTCATGGAATCTACAGTAGATGAGGGTGGTTCTTTGCAGGTACGACACACTGTCCCGATTGATGAGAGTGAACCACTACATTCTGTTATTCTGTCTCATTGCCTTAGGCCTTGCTTAGTTGGAAGGATGGTATGGAGGAAAGAACCGTTTTAGTATAATGGTCAGGGTACAAAGTAGGAAAGCTGTAATAAAAGTGAACAATCACGTTAAAATTTTCCATCCTTCCTACCAAGTAAAGCTTTAGAAACCTGTATGCCAACGTGCAGCTTCATAATGATTTTCCCCATTTGCAGTCCACGATTTGGGAGTTGGCTACCATAGCTCAACAGAACGTTGTCAGAACCTTATTTAAAAAGACAATGCACAGGCTTTTGAAAGTCACACAAGAGGCTGGGTTAGCTGAGGCATCAAAAAATAATTCTATGCAGGTTGATGATTCATCAACTGAAAATGCATTATCTCTTGAAAGGTGATTCTACTGTGCTTAATATGTGTACCTTCATTGACGTGGCAGTTCTATGGTGCTTAATGACAGTATCTTTCTATGTTGATATTAACTGCAGGGCGCGGTTATTTGACCTGGCAGTTTCACTATTGCCTGGTTTAGATGTGCCAGCATTAGATGTCTTATTCAGTGCAATAAAACCTGCATTGCAGGTTGGTGTAACGATTTTTTCTTATCTGCTGATAGTAACAAGTTGCTTGTTGGTTAAAATCATTCTTTTGGTTGGAGAGGTTAAGTTATTACATTCTACTTAAGAAAATGGTTTTTTAATCTGCAGGATGTTGATGGCTTAATTCAGAAGAAGGCTTACAAAGTTTTGTCAATAATCCTCAGGGTATCTTCTACTTTTCATTGCAAATGCCCTCTAAGTTTTATCTTCTTTTATATCTGTGCATTTTGGTGCATATTTAATATTTTTATATTCCAATGTGGACTATCCCCTCATCACTTGCCTTCTTCTCCCCTTTGATTTTTCCTTGTTTTCCTGGTCAGAACCAAGAAGGGTTTCTATCGGCAAAACTGGAGGAATTGTTGAAGCTTATGATTGAAGTGCTGCCATCATTCCACTTTTCTGCCAAACGCCACAGACTTGATTGTTTGTACCATCTAATAGCCCATGTCTCAAAGGTTATAAGAAACTAAATTAAACCTTCCATCTCCTTTTGAATGGGCATATACGTTTATATGATTAAACCAATTGATCTAACAAATGTGTTTAACTAATGCTTCTTTCCACAGGATGCTTCAGAGCATAGGAGACATGAGATTCTTAGTTCTTTCCTAACGGAAATAATACTTGCTTTGAAAGAGGTATAATGTCAATATCAGATCAGTTGCATCTATCTAATTTTCCCGGAGAGATAATCTCTTCAGCAACCTGCTGGAACTAATAGTTATATCCCTGTTTCATTATTGCTTCTGCATGTTCAGATCTTAATAGTCAATTTCTTCCTTCAATTTTTTTTTTTTTAATTATTCCTTTTGCATGATAACTTATATACAGGCTAATAAGAAAACCAGAAATAGAGCTTATGAGGTCCTCGTCCAAATTGGCCATGAATTTGGAGATGAAGACAACAGTGGACATAGAGAAGACCTGTTTAATATGGTATTAAACCATTTTGATACCCTTCCAACCACAATCATTAAAGTTGTTGCCTTTCAGGTTTGGTGTAAAGTTATATATGTCTCTGTATGTTCAAAATATCTTAAAATCTCTCTTATTCATGGTCACAGGTTGCTAGAGGCTTGGCAGGAGAAACTCCTCACATGATTAGTGCTGCTGTGAAAGGCTTGGCTCGGTTGGCTTATGAGTTTTCTGATCTTGTTTCTTCTGCCTACAAGTTGCTTCCTTCAACATTTCTTCTGCTTCAAAGAAAGAACAGAGAAATAATTAAAGTGTGTTCTCTCTTTCTCTCTCTGACTCACACACACACATGTTGCTTTTGGTTCTGTTCCTTAATTTGTATTTTTTGTACTGTAACAAATATCTGTGACTGTTTGTGATGCAGGCTAATCTTGGTTTGTTGAAAGTCTTGGTAGCCAAATCAAAAGCTGAAGGCTTGCAAGCACACCTGGCCAGCTTGGTGGAAGGCTTGTTGAAGTGGCAAGATGATACCAAGACTCACTTTAAAGCCAAGGTTTGTGCTTTCCTCTTCTTGTGCCATTGAAGTTGGTTATATTTACCTTAATGAATTGTTGTATTCTTTTAGTTCTTTCAATGCATCACTGGTTTGGTGTGTATTATGGTTTACAAATTACAACTTGTTAGTTGTTAGTGAAATAACTGACTTCATTTTCCTTATGGAACTTTCTGTCATATCAATCATTGTCAACTCATCATTGCACTTTGGAGGGTTCATTTTTATTTCATTTTGCTTATGTGAGTCGACTTGTGTTGAAATATCAACTGGTGGGAGCCAGATTTTGGACCAAGACGTTGTTATACAATTGAACTGTGTATAGCATATATAGTATTATTTGGCTTATGGGTGCCTTTTCTAATTTTAGGTTAAGCTTCTTCTGGAAATGCTTGTTGGGAAATGTGGTATTGATGCTGTGAAGGCTGTGATGCCTGAAGAACACATGAAACTCCTTACTAACATACGGAAGGTTTGTTGAGAAATGTCATTTTGTTATATATGCAAATATACTCATTACTTCATTTTTTGAAAAATGCTAATCATTGTTAAACACAGATCAAGGAGCGGAAAGAAAGGAAACAGACTGCTAGCTCAGAGGAAAGTAAATCTCATCTGTCAAAGGCAACTACATCCAGGTTTCACACCTCGCTTTATTGCATTGGTACTATCATATAGTGGTGTAATGTATGCAAATAATCATATATGAACTTCTGCCTTTGCTTTCCATTATACTTGCATTTGGATGAATTTAAATTTTCATGTGAGCACCACATAAAAATGGGTATTTTAGGAAGCATTTATGCTTTGAAATTTATGAGGGTCGGTTTCTTTTCTTGAATGAAGTCAATTCTGTCTACTTTGGCATTTTTATTGATTCAAAAGCATTGCCACTGGCAATGGTATATTTTTCATTTTTCTGTTTTCCTTCTTACATTGTGAGCTGAGAGCAATGAATGTGCTCCAAGTCAAGTTTCGTCCAAATTATTCATTTCTTCCCTGCTGACTTTTCGTATTTGTTTGCACACGCAGGCTTAGCAGATGGAATCATACGAAAATATTTTCTGATTTTGGTGATGATGACACCAATGATAGTGATGCAGAGATGGCTTCTGGCAAACAGAGCAAAGGATCCTCAAGATTAAAATCAAAAGCATCTTCACTGAGGTCAGTGGACATGGGCTTCTTGTTTTGCATATTACTTTATCTTTGCCTAGTAAATTTAAGCTGATACCATTAGACCTTTTGCTTTAGGTCCAAGAAATTGCGGAGAGCTGATAAGAGCTTGCCCGAGGACTTGTTTGACCAGTTAGAGGATGAGCCACTGGACTTGCTCGATCGGAATAAAACAAGATCGGCACTTCGATCATCTTCACATCTCAAGCGGAAGCAAGATTCTGATGATGAGCCAGAGTTTGACCCTGATGGGCGCTTGATAATTCATGAGGGAGGGAAGCAAAAGAAGAAGGTTGCACCCTCTGACCATGATTCTGATGCGAGTGAAGCACATAGTCGTTTTTCTGTTGGCTCGTCAAGGAACAACCAGAAGAACAACCAGAAGCGACAGAAAACATCAGAATCTGGATGGGCATATACCGGAAAGGAGTATGCTAGCAAGAAGGCCAGTGGTGATTTGAAGAGGAAGGATAAACTCGAACCATATGCATACTGGCCTCTTGATCGTAAGATGATGAGCCGTAGACCCGAACATCGGGCAGCTGCAAGGAAGGGCATGGCAAGTGTAGTGAAAATGACGAAAATGCTTGAAGGTAAAAGTGCCACGAATGCACTATCTATGAAAGCCATGAAGTTTAAGAAGGCTCAAAAAAAGGGTGGCAAGAAGAAAAAGTGAAATAAAACATCCAAAACACAGCAACATATGGGTCTTTTTGGCCAGGTCTAGAGAAAAATTTCAATCGCTTGTGATTAAAATTACAGGCCAAAATTTTGGAAATGATTTGTTACATTAGGAGAAAAACTGTATTCTATTATTATCTTCCGTTGTGTATATAATTACAGTGTCAGCGGGTTGAAATGCTCGATTTTTGAAGATATATCCATTTTTTTTTGTTACAAGTTATCAATGTATTAATTGTAGTTTTGATGATTGAATATGATTTTAAATTATTTTGAGCTAAACATGACTTATTGGTTGGTTGAAAAGATGAATGGAGAAAAAAATTGAGAATATTGATTTTTGTTATGTAAAACGAGTTCTGAATTTTGATTTTAAAGATTGTTGAAATTGAGAAGAAAGTTGATTTGTATTTGTCTTGCATTCATTTTCGTGTGTACAGTTGTAAGAAAACAAAAACAAGACAGGACCATTTTCCGATTTGGGTCGATGACTATGTCGTCTTCAAGAAATCTTTTTTGACAAAAATGATTTTCTTCTATTGATGTTTTGACAAAAAAGGGACTGAACTAATTCAGCTGACTTCTTCATCGTGTCCTTTTAAGAATCAAACTTGACTTGTTTTATGAGATGGTAGCGTAGGTATTTAGATGAAACTAGTTTGGTCATTTCTGTTTGTTCTAAAACTAGAAAGGAAAAGAATCCCAAGCGATCAATTATGATGGCATGTTTGGCTGGTTTCATATAAACCAATACGCAAAGTTTCCATGATAGAAACCTATTCTTTTGTCCTGCTTCATTCAACAAAATGATGTCATTATTTTTTGAGAGCAAAAGCATTTATTTAAGAATTCCAAGCATATTACATATATGGGAAGAAAGGGGAGGTTTTGGTAGAACATTTAAGTCATAAAAATTAAAACCACCACTCTACAAAGTGTAATCTGGGCATCTGCCAGCACAAAAATTCATTACAAAATGTCAAATATACTATCAAAAACAACTGGTCAGCCAATTTCTTGTACATGAAAACAAAAAAAAAAAGAAAAATTACCCATACTCCAGAGCTAAATCTACTGGTGGTTCAATGGAACATGTCAACTAAATGACTAAAAGCTTCATTGTAGCTAAATTTAGGAGAAAAATTAAATCTTCAAAAACAACAGCTCAGCACAGTGAAATCTTGACTGTCCTTCCTTTATATATATTATAGAGAGAGAGCCACACAGTCCAGGTCTTTTGCCTAAAGCTCCACTGTCTGGCCACCACACTAAGTAGTATTATAACCCATGTCTTGATACAGAAGAGATTTCTTTTCGGTACTCTGCAAGATGTAGCTCAAATGTTAATGCTTACCAACCAAATGTAGCTCAAATGTTATTACAAATCTATCTTCCTCAAATGACTTCACATACCTTCAGCTGAACTGAAGGAAATACTGGAAGAGCATTGCTTGAACCACTTTACTTGTATGGGGCAAAAATAATAGAGGAATTGTGGCCACCAAATCCGAAAGAGTTTGACAATGCTGCCTTGACATTCAATCTTTCTTTCTTTGGCCCAACAAGCAAATTTGTGTCCTGAATAGACGAGTCAGTAAAATAAGATGAGTATCATTGCGAAATTCAGAGGATAACAGAAAAAGGCGGTGTTCCTAAGTAAAAGATCAAGTTAAAGGATTATAGACATCGAGAGAGAGAGAGAGAGAGAGAGAGAGAGAGAGAGAACAGCCGCAAAATTAGTAACATGTTGTGAAGCAAACACGCTGCAAAGCATAACTTTCAAAGAAAAGCAACAATCAAAAGAATAAAAAGGAGGGCAGCAACATACCACTCCTTCTTCTGGGTTTTCTAGATTGATGTTTGGATGAACCCAACCAGTCCTTATTGCCTACAATAAGAGAGACAATACCAAGTCAGTTCTCAGATCCCAAAAGTGAAAAAGGTAGAAGGAAACAAAAAGGACAGAAAAACATGGTAACTGCAAATCTTTCATCTAAATTCATATTCATAAAGCAAGGCTACAAAACAGAGATATAGAGGAAGTGAAGAGATATCCGTGAAATCTGTGATCTAAATGCAAGAAAGATGCATAATAACCAAATGGTTTAACTCGCATACCTGTACAGCTGCAACAGCTTCCACAGCACCAGCAGCTCCCAGTAGGTGACCAATCATAGACTTTGTAGAGTTCACTCGTAACTGCAAATAGTGGAATCTTATCAATATCACAATGCAGAAACATGAGAAACATATCGTGCATAAAGATCCAAGAGTTTAGTGAAGAATATGCAAATGACCTCGGGATTCTTTCCAAAACAATGCATGAGAGCCTGATACTCTTTAATGTCTCCAGCTGGCGTAGATGTAGCATGAGCATTAATGTAATTTACATCTTCTTTAGATACTCCAGAGTGAGCCAAGGCCTTTTCAATGCAGAGAATGACACCAACTCCTGTTTTCAGATTTAGCAAGACAGATGTTAGGTTAATTTGTCAAACAGTAGCATGGGCTGCTGCAGATGAAAGATGTAAATATCACTCGCTCCATATTTGTATCATGGGGCATCAACATGGCTGGGAATATTTGAAGAGCCACAGAGGCAAAGTTGTGGTCTAAGGACGTTCATTCTGCTTAACCAGTCAATCACACAAAGAACAATTGATCAAGATGTTGACCTAAGGTTCTTCTTAACTCTGTTATACGGAAGAACTCTCGTAAACAATGCATTACCATACCTATTCTCACTGGGAAAGGCTCTACAATGCAACACTGAATAAAATGAAATTAAAATTAGACAAGAAAGAATTGTAGCAATAATTATCTTGTTCATTACCATCAGGGCGTGGCTCAGTCATGTGATAAGCATCACAAGTGAAGCTTCCACCCATAAATTCTGCATAGATGGTCGCACCTCTCCTCTGCAAAATTAAAAACCTATTCTTGGTAATTTTGCCTTTTGAGAAGGTAAACTAATTTACAAATCCAGTATACTCCCAAAAAGAAAAACCACTAGATTATTCAGTAACCACACCACAAACTACTAAAAGCAAACCTATGACTTAGAACATGGCTTTGTGAGGCTAAAATAGTGTACCTTAGCATGCTCCAATTCTTCTAAAAGCAGAACTCCAGCACCTTCCCCCATCACAAATCCATCACGATTCTGTGAATCAGAACCAAAATCCAGGTAAATAACAAACATGAAGTAGGACGAGTAAAATTATGTGATATAGCGTATATCTTTGATTAAAAAAATACTCGATATGTATAGAGTAACTTTGTCAAAAGTACCAAATATAGATGCATAACATACTCCTTATGACCTAAAGAGATACAAGACATAGAGAACAATAGAGGTGATCCCCTTCCCCGTAACAAAAACCAAGTTGCCCGCTCATCAAATGATAAAAGTAAATAAATGAATGCCTTAGTTTCAAACAAATTTACTTCATTAACTCATTCTCAGCTTTACCGCTTTTGTTCTTCAGAAACAAAACAACATCAAAAGGAAAATGAAGGTTAGGAAGCTAAAGAGTTATTGAAACATTACAACATCCCAAGGGCGTGAAGCTTTGGAAGGATCACTGTTCCTCTGTGAGAGTGCTCTGCATGCCACAAATCCTCCCAACCCTGAATCATAAATCACAAAATATAGTATGACTTGCTGTGCCATCTGGAAAGATTACAAAATGATGTCAGAAAAGTAAGCGAGAGAGATACCAATGGGTATAATTGCCGCATCAGAGCCCCCGCACAGCATCACATCCTGCAATTTTGTTTCAAAAAATATTTCAGATATAGCAGTCCATCATAACTATAATTTGTTGGATGTTTTTCTTTCCTCAACTTACAGCTTCGCCTCTAATGATGTGGTTTGCTGCATTTAATATACAAAAGTTGCTTGTAGCACATGCAGTGGAGATTGAGTAGTTAGGACCCATCCACCCCTGAAGAAATCATTAGTTTAAAGCTCGAGGTCCAGATTTCAATATCAGTTACATCTTAAAATTGCAGAATCTAAAGTTAAGCTAACCAAATCCATTGCAAGCATCGCAGATCCCATATTTGTAGTGGCAAATGGTACACAAAATGGATTCATCTTCTTGTACGAGATCCTCAAAGCTTCAATCGCATCATTGAAAACCTGTTCATTGCACAAACCACCTAACTGAGACAATTGGATAGACATACCAAATCTAGATTGCAGAACAATTTGTTCCTCAATTTGGTTTTGAGGTGAGGTCAACCTCATGCCGGTGCCATATAGTATACAGCTTTCTATTTTTCTAGCAAAAGATTTAACACTATAGAGGCTGGCTATAGATGCTAAGCTAGTAATACAAAAAGTGTACTTCTCATTTTAAAGTATGCAAGTACTAATGTTCAGCATGTTCTGTTGTACTAAAACCATGTAGCCAAGCTGCTGGCACTCATGCTTTATTTGCATCAGGTTTAATATTTGATTAATATAGGTATTTGTCATCTCCTTTCTCCTTTCCAAGCAAGCATCACTCACTTTTATGGGGGAAAAGAAGTCTACATAAACTATAAAGAGTAAAATTTACCTTCATGCCACCCATTGCTGAACCAATCAAAACTCCACATTTAGCTTTATCCAACTCCTCCATCACATCTTCAGTTAGTCCACCATCTTCCAAGGCTTTTTTTCCAGCAGTAAGCATATAAAGCATAAATTTGTCCATCCTCTTGGAAAGTTTTGGTGCAACCCAACCATCAGTTGAGAAAGATTTGATCTCTCCAGCAATTCTCTGGACAGAAAATGTGAGCACTAAGAACAACCACTAGTTGACACAAAAGCAGATGAGAGATCTCAAAACGCAACTTACAGTTGGATATTGGGAGCAGTCAAAAGTCTCAATTTCACTTATACCACTGACACCCTCAAGCAAATTGTTGTAGAAGACATCAGGGTCATGTCCAAGTGGAGTTACCACACCCATCCCTGTCACAACAACTCGTCTTTGCTTTGTAGGAGGTTTCTTCTTTGTTGTGATTTCTCTTGTGGGTTGCACAGCTATGGCCATGGTTTCTCCTAAGTTCATAAACGAATTAACCCCCAAATTGCAAGTAATTTTAAACGGTAACTTGAATGAAATTTAGTGCATGCCTAATTTTCTTTCTGTATCCGCCACCACTTAGAAGATAATACGCAAACATAAACAAAAATCACATACACATAGTAAAAGACCAGAATTTTAGTATGCACAAAAAAACATGTTCTTGTTTTATGTTCAAGGTGGCAGATTGGCAGCAAACTCATAAAATAGACTATTTATAGGTTGCTCATCTAGATAAGACCATAAATATACCAGCCTACCAACTTGCCAGAGATAAAAAGGTGACTGAAGGCTAGCAGAGGAGAGAGAGGAAGAAACAAATTTCATGATATTTATAATTTAATGATTATTATATGTACAGTGCACATTCTTCACCTGGTTTTATAAAAATTACATTATTTGAGAAAAATGATTTGCCATCACCATAGAAGTACCCGCAACTTAAATTCAGCTATATTTCTAACTCCTTGCTATATATTTTTTTATAAAAAAATCTTATATCTCTATATTCAATTTGTTTTTCCATTTTCATTCCCAAACATGCTTTGAAGCCAAACAATTGAAGAAGGGGAAATTATATATAAAAGAAAAAAAACAAACAAACACACGCAACACACACCTCTGCAAAAAGGGTCAAATTCCAAACAACAAAAGGGATTAAATTCATGCGTATTGGAGACTACTCCTTTGTCAGATAATAACAAAAATAAAAACAGATAAAATATAAGTAAAGAACCCAGATTTGGGAAAGCAAGAAAACCAACATTCCAATCATTTTTCCAATTGAATGAAAGCAAGGAACTTATAGATTACCAGAATGGAGAGCTCGACGATTGAGTTTCCGGAGCTTCCGATTGTTATTGAAAGGAATATTCTTGGATCCAAAGAAAGAAGAAAAGGTTCCATTTTGACCAAAAAGGCTGCCATTTTTGGAGGAATAGTAGTCATTACAGGGCTCAAAAGCCAAGCAGGAAGTCATCAAGCCTTGAATGCTGGATCCACAAAACGACGTAATCAAGCCCCCGTTTTTGTTGCTGACTGAGGCTGAGCCGCCGCAGCATTGAGAAACAAGAGCTTTCCTTCTGTTACGAGCCCAGCGGCCGAGTCTCTTTGAAGAAGAAGCAATAGAAGAAGAAGAGGCTGATGTGTGGAGCATTGGAGACTGTGACTGCTCTTTCCCGCACGTGACCGACATGCAAGCAGCCACCAGCCACGTGCATAACGGGCTAGCCAGTGATGAAGATGCCATCCCAAATACAAAACCCAAAAAATTTAAACCCAAACAAAAAAAAAACAAGAAACTTAAATTTTGGAAAGAGTAGAAACAAAGAAAGAAAGAAAAGATTTGGGTTTTGGATAAAGATGGATTTTTGATGTGAGGTTAATAAAAATCTAGCAACCCATCAATCTAAAACCTCCAAAATAAAGGGTGAGGAAAATGAAAACAGTGAATAAGAAGAAAAAGAAGCAAAAATGGTAAGTTGCATTCGATATTTGGAAACAGAGAGAGCTCTGTATCTGGGCAATCTCAGTCGTCTCTCGTCTAATAGAGTGCCAATGGCCCAATGTTAAAGCACTCTTCTTTTTCTCTCTCTTTTTTTCTTTTATTTATTAGTATTTTGTTTATTTTATTTTTCTCTTCAGAGAGAGCTGCGATTTGCGAACGAGAAAACAAAACGAAACAAAAAAAAAAAAAATAGAGCAGCGAAGAAACCACTAAGATCGATGACCAGAAAAATTGTTTTTAATTTATCAGTAAAATAAATTGATTTCTAATATTATTTATATTATTATGAAATGACTTTTTTGCCCATCAGATGCACATGTTAAACGACAAATTAATTAATCCCTTTCATTTTTTTTCTTCTTCTTTCTTTTTTTTTTTTTAGAGTTCGTATAAAAAATAAATTACTTTCATTTTCACTTAAATCATTTCAAGTAAAACCAGTTTGACTTTTTTTTTTTTGGGGTTATGTTTGGCTTGCCAAATGAAACAAAATTGGGAGAAGATTTCATTAGCATAATAACAGAATATTCAATTTTTACATTAACCATTACCAATAAATAAACCTCGAATGTATCGAACCCTAAGGTATCTTCTCTTTACTTCAATTTTTGTGTCCATTTTCTATTCTTTAAAAAACATATTTTAATATACATTAGATTTTAGTTTTACTCGGTTTGATTGGATACTCTATACACCATATAATATAAGTAGTAGTATTGGAAAATAAAAAACAATTAGTGAAATCAAGTTTTGCAACAATATTTGGAATTTTGGATAGGGAAGGAAAAGAAAAGACAAAAAAAGAGTTTTTCGGTTTTTTGGTGACATGAATTGATACCAAACCTATTATAGTTTGATTTTCATATAATTGCATTTAAGAGATTGTGCTCTCTCTTCCATTCTCTTTGCCTAAATGTTCATATAAGAGTCCAACTTTTATAGAAAAAATGTTAAGTCTAGTGTCTAATCTTTCAATGTAGTGCCATCAGGTATTTGGCCTGGTGGTAGAGTACTAGACTCTTAGTTCCAGCCTACCTAGATCAAGAGGTCTTAGGTTCAACTCTCACGGAATGTGAGTTTGTTCTTAAGTTCAACTCTCACAGAATGTGAGTTTGTTTGTAATTTGTTTGTTTATTTGGTAGGTATGTAGTTTATTTATGGTATAGTTTCTAGTTTGGGTTGTAGTTTATTTATGGTATAGTTTCTAGTTTGGGTTGAATTCTCATTTAAATGTTTGGGTATAAAGATTTATTTGAATTGTAATAAGATTTCACTGGGTTTGTTTGTTGGGGAAGGATCTCTTTAAGAAATGAAAATAATTCTTATCTCAAAAAATAATCTTTCAATGTAGTTGAATTATGAGTTTATGACCAATGTTTTGATTTCGGCTCAAATAAGGATCTAATGGGAAATTAAATTTATTTGTCAATGTTACCTCTCGAATTTTCACTGATTAACAATCATGTCAAACCTTTATTTAAGTTAACATTGAATCATTAGACTTTGATTCGATCGAATTTATAAAGTTAAATCCTAAATCAAACATTTTAACCGTGATTTGATTATGTAGCAACTATATATTTTTTCTTTTTTTTTTCAATTTAAGACACAAGTTTAAGCCTAACTAATTTAAAATTTATCCAAATCTCAAAATGAAAATTTTCTCTCAACACTAAAAATAAATAATTGTGTGTATGTATAGGTATATATTTCTTTTTAGGTGGAATGTTTATGTTTTTATTTTTCAAAAGAAAAATATTTGCTCATTTTTCACCTGTTATTATTTTTTTTAGGGGTGGGATGTGGAGGTGTTTGAAAACTTGAAACAAATTAATGAAATTGATATAGTAACCAACAATGATTGGTTAAGCTAGTAAGCGGTTTCCACCTAGGTAAGGGTGATAATGTAAATTCAAATTTTCGGAGTGTATTTGTTGGGAGAGTTTTAATCTTTGGGCCTCCAACCTGAAAATGATTAGTTTCATTCCCAAAAGGCTTGGGAATACCTTATTCAAACCAAAATAAAAATTCGATATGATAAATTTTCTTCACAACGGACTTGTAATGTCCATTTTCTTTTTTCCAACTTAAGATTTCCTTTTAAAAAAAAAACCATCCACAAACTATATGTAATTTACATCAAATTTTATCCTTTCATAATATGTGTCATATATCATGGAATGAATATTAAAAATTACTAATTAAATTAGTAGAAAATTTAAATTATTGTCGGAGAAAACAAGAACTTATTTAGGTATACGTAAGTTTCCTCATATTTCCAATCAGCCCATCTCGTGTTTCCTTGAATGTATGTATCTCGCCATCAATTAAGTCTTTTTCTTCGTTACCAAGAAAAAATTAAAAGTCTTTTTCCATCCCCTACAACATGTGATATATATATTAGGCTAATTCGTAGCAATGTTAATCCTATACTATATACATTGCATGTTATATACAGAGTAATTAAGTGTAAGGCCTTCGCACATTTTTCTTTCTTTTATTTTATTGCTATTTTCTATATTATTTATTAAATAATTATTTGATACATTGTCGGTGTAAAAATTTAATTTTAAACTATACAAGCCGGTTAAAAGATGATTCCATCTCTTAATTAATTTTATACATGTTAACCCTTAACCCTTTAGTATCTAATGTATGATGAACTCTAATGACAGTGTATTGTACTCCTATAATTTTCTTTATTTATATCAAATTATCAATTATTATTTATTATTAATGTGTTAAAGGAATTCGAGACCTTACGTATGCGCGCAGCAGTCCCCGTTGGTAGATTCACCTATCAAAACCAAGTGTGCGGTACGGGTTGAATCCGAATTAATCAGAGCAAAGCTTTGAATACCATATGGAATACAAAAAATAAGAATTCGTCTTTTTTTTCCCTTAATTTTGAGGTGGTAAAAAATTGTTTTTAAGTAATATTGATTGAGGTAATAAAATATGATTTTTGATATGTATTGATATATATCTTTTATTATTTTCTTAATAAATAGTAGTATGTGTTTTCTCCAAACTTTTTTTTTGGCCGAAAAACTCCAAATATCTCAAACGTTAAAATGTGTTAGTAACTTTTTTCTTGATTAATTTATGAGCAAAAAATCCCAACTACCCATTAATATCAATTACAATCATAATCATTTTGATGTTTCGTGTGTATATATTAAAC
>AWUE01017586.1:0-34940 GCA_001974825.2 Corchorus olitorius
CTATATGCATCCGTAATTTTACTTGCTAGTTATTATCATTGCTATATATGTTGGAAGTGTAACTTGAAATTTTATGAATTCCTCTGAATTAAGAATATCTAGAATTAATTGATCATAGTAAAGCCAAAATATCGATTGTAGGAACAATTAATTATAATAGAAACAATAGCATATAAAGGTTAATCTTCTCTTGTTTTATAGTGGTACTAATTAATAACGTAGGTGTTAGTTGTGTTTGTTTATTTCATTGGGTACGTAGTTGTAGGGTAGAGTGTTCTCCGCTTCCATCACAGAATCCCATTGAAAATTCCAATCAGATCAAGCTCCCAATATTTCAAGTCGGGTCATTCATTCGGGTCAGATCGTTTAATTCAAGTCACTTTAACAGTATCATAGGAAAATAATGGAATATATATATATATATATATATATATATACACACACACATGACTAATTCAGTTAAGATCCATGTACTTGAGGCTGTTAGAAATCGAACATTAGCATGAAATTAAGAGTCCAACATTCTATCATCAGGCTAAATGTCCGATGACCTTTTTTCTTTCTTCAAATACTTTTGAGTTTAAAACTTCTTATAAAACCATTAAATTTTGTTCAGTACAAAATTATCAAACCATTAATTATAGAGACACAGCTATAAAATACTATATATAGTATGTATATACTTAATGGCTAATAAGCACCCAGGCAGCAAGCATGACATGCATATAGTATATGTACTCCTAATAAATACCATGCTATTAATGCCCAATTACTCAAGCATATTTATTTTTAGGGTGGTTGCATCATTAATCACTTCTTTTGACAATATAAAATATGCATAAATCATAAGCTATTGTGTTATTGGGTTCCTGTCATGATCTGTGGAAAACTTGAAGTCTAATTAACTCATTTTCTACTCTTCTCTCCCTCTCTGAAGAAAATCAAGGTATTAATTAGTGTTTAATCAGATCAATTTGGTTGTTGCAGAGAGGTGATATGAATATTAAGGGTTCTAATTTGAATATTAACGGGAAAGAAAAAGATTCTTCACACTGGAAAAAACACGATTACTGCTATAATAATATTATTAATTTTTGTTTTGAGCCCTGACATATCACTAATAGATTCTTGCAATCACAAGACAAAAACTATATATTTTTCTTATAGACTGGAATATGCGTGTTTGGCAGCTGAGAATGTGGGGGAGAGAAATGGAAAAGTTAGGCTTTTTCCTTTAAAATCCTTAGGCTGATGAACAAACTTTTGGTAAAGTAAACTACTAGTGTACAATCCTTTTCAACTGCTGAAGATTAAAAGAAGTCTAGAAAATTGGTGACCCAAACTTAATTTTCTCAACAGAATTCTACATTATTTCTTACTTAGTCATGCATGAACAAACAACCCTATTATATGTAATTCCTCGTACGAGACAATGTCATAAAATGGAAAAAGGAATAATGTAATTGAAAATGACATGCAACAACCTGATTTTGGATTCAAGTTTCATCAAACCTTTCCCAACCAAGGATTGGGAGATTGATCTTTATGAAAGTTACCCTCTTCGTTTCCACCGAATATTTCTTGCTTTTTATTCATCAAGACCTTTCCTTTCATTGATGATTTTGATGGGATAATGTATTGATGATGATGATACCATAGGAAGGAAGTATATGTGGAGTTTACTAATGAAAGAATTACAGATTTGCAAATCTCAAAATTAAAAAATGTATTTTTAAAGACCTAATACCCATTCTGCAATGTGACCCTCCGAACTTTTACTTGAAACAATTTCACCTTTTCAGTTTTTATAAGTTATAACCATTGAAATTGACGTGACGTAACATGACAAGTTTACATGTCAAGGTTTGAATAAGTCATGGTAACCTCAATATGGCTATATAGTTAATAAAAAAAAAAGTATAATGGTAAAATTGTCTTAAATAATAGTAGATAGTCAAATTGACATCGCCAAAAAAAAAAATTCAATGATAAAAATGGGCATTACAATCTACTTTAAGCTTCAACCCATGCATTAAACGTTAGCATGGCCAGTACATAAGGGGATAATGATAGCGAAATGTGGAAATATTGATCACCTCCACCAAAAAATGAGATGAGAGATTCATTCATCTATTAATGATGTTAGCCCATAACCTTCTCCCTCCCTATGTTAGAGCGGAGGAATGTGTTTCCTGTTGATTTGTCTGACGGCTACCAACTCTCTACTTCAACTTCCACATGCACACCATAGATGGTGTGGGCAACTCCAAATGCAACAGCCTAAAGTATATCTGAAATATTCAATGGCTTTAAGCCTACATTAACTCCCTAAATCCATAGATGCTACTACTAGTAATATATTTATACTTAGAATATAATGACAGAAAGAAATAGTACAAGAACGTTTATGAATGAGACCATTAAGTGTTGAAAAGTCAACTTTATTTGATATACTAATGATATAGACATATAATATGTACATGTACAATAATAAGGTCATGAATAACACGAGGAAATCGGGAAATTAAAAGTATAGTAATACAAACTCCATGTAATTAGAATGCGGGCAAATTGATTTACAAAGATATAAAGTGGATACCTGACTGTAACACAAGGTAAAACTGGCAGATACATCAAAAACATTTATTTTCCATTTCTTAATTATGAATGGGGAAAATACAGTTTGAATGATGGACTCCATACATCAGCGGGAGTTTTGTAGCCTCAGCAATGATCATATATGACCAAGTCTAAAACAATTCTCACTCAAAACTTGTCCCAGAAGTATTTGTAGGGATGTAAGCCGTACTTTGGAATGGCATATCAGAAGTTCAGAACAAGATGCAAATGTCTTCATGAATCCTAATTGCTACACTAAGAAGCCAAGAATGATGAGGGTTAGGTTGCTCTGCACCCTGCATGGCAGTTTTGATGAATATCAAATTTAGGACATATACAGCCAAACAGAACAGATACAGATACTATAATAGATAACCAGTGAATAAGGAGTACAATCTCCTTGTTCAAATCACTGTGGATGCCCTAATTTAAACTTAGAATACTGCACCAGGCTAAAGTTTTCCAGGAACTGTGTTTACCGTGGCTTCCTCAGAGAAGCTAAACTAAGCTGCTAAGTTTATCTGGAACTTCAAGAGACTTGCTTCAATAGCAAAGAGAGAGAAGGATGGGAGTTAGAAGCAAGTTGCTGATCATCATATTATGGTCATCAAATCCACACCCATTCAGATTTTATAACCATCTCAAGTGCCAAAGAAAAACTTTAAAGCTACAACCCCCACTATAAATGATTGTGAAGTTCACCCAAAGCAACTCAATTGTTTCAACTTGTTGCTAATCAAAAATCTTTCTTGAAAATTTCTGATTGCTTCCAAGTAAAGGTTCATACCAGAATTTGGGGATAGCACCAGCAGTGATGGCATCCCATTCACTCACAGGTCAAAGCTACGTTTCAAGATTCTACTATAAAAGACCAGCTAATTTTGCCAAAAAGTAAGTGTTCAATCACAACTCACGGGTATGAGAAATACAAGAAAGCATACATCAAAAGCAAGAAGTATCAATTCATTCTGCAGTCGGATATACTGACCTCAATCAGTGGTTTCTGATGTTTGACTACGCTGTTCCTCAATCAAAGTTTGAACTCTCTGCAATGAAACCCAAATTGAAGTCAGCAAGCAGACGCATAAACAACGTCAAAGACAAGAACATCTGAATCTTTTGCTTTACCTTCACAGAGCTCCCAACCTCCTCTAGTTTCTGTAATAATGCAAAATCCCCTGAATGAGGAATAGCATCATGCTTAAGAGACTTTGATGGAGAAAGCTGCAATCAAATAGAACAAAAAGAACATTAAACCTAAAAGACAAATCAGTTGTTGAATATTAAGATAAGGACTGACAATACAAAGTCTCAATGGATTATCTAGATTTGTAGTAAAAAATCCCTTCAATCTTACTTAATCCACTAATTACAGTAAAGTCAGAAACTATCAAGTTAACTGGCATACCCAAGCAGCTGGTGATTGAATCCTCAAATTTGGATTATCTTCAATGGCAGAAACTTGCCGAGTAAAAACTTCAGTCCTCATATTTGAGAGGCGTGTCAAAACAGCCTACGAACGAGCATGGACAAGCACGTTTTAACATTCTCTTCATATAAATCAGCAATACAAAAAAGATTCAACAGTCAAAACTACCTTCCTAAAAGCACTTGGATTAGAAATCCCCAGGATTTGTACATCATCACTAGGTGGCCTTCTCACACCAGCATTCTCAATTCTAAGAGAGTAAACACCAAAAAGAGACTGCAGATATCCTAAAGGACAATAAACCAATGAAACTTTTAAAGATACTAATAAAACATTCAAAACAAAACTTTTCTGAAGACAATTGAAATACATAAATTATTTTCACCTTGTTCAATTACAATATCTGCAACAGAAGGTAATAGAACATGCTTCTCTTTCTTTAGAACCCCAAAACATGGAAATGGCACTGGCCTCGTGACCTGAATTACCCAACCTTTTTCGTAAGTATTACTAAAAATAGCACCTTAATCAGAGTTTAATATCACATAAATAAGCATTCCTTAACAAGCAAAAGATAAAATAAAAGTAAAGAGAAATGGGTGAAATTTTACTTTGTAAACAATGGAATTTGGAGTAAGATAGAGCTTTCGGGATCGAATATCTTTACGGAGAATGTATCTTCGAACGGGAATGTAAAGGAGCATGAACAAGCCAAGACCCCAAACTAATACTAAAAGCAATGAATACAAAACCCATTGAGCCGTTTGAAATTTGATGAAATTCTCTTCCATCTCCCCAAACGACGCCGAATAAAGGACCGCCTCATCATCTGCCTCCGTTTCTTCTTCTCCGTTAACTGATTCCGATAACAAACTTCTCTCTAAGCTCTCGATTTCCACTACTTCATCTCCAGTTCCCATCTTCAAACAAAAACAAATTAAATGATTCAATCGAATGTTTTCATTTTGCAAACAAGGCGAATTTGAAATAGCTAAGCTTACCTATGCTTTCCAAACAAAAAATTTCGATCAAATTTTCACAGAGCGAAGCCAAAAAGACTAGAGCAGGAACGCGAAAGCCGTGGCGGTTGGTTTGCGTCCAAGGTGTGCCGTTTCGGTGTTGTTCGTCAGGAGACAAATGGTAAAGTGTGGGCGGGAGTATGATGGATTAGCTTTTCTCCCGCATCATAGTCGTTGATGTTAATGAAAAATCACGAGATTTTATTTTTGACTTTTGAAATTTGGTTAGGAGAGGACCGGTAGGTGTTGTTGGATTGTTTTACTTCTTCTAGTCTTTGACTGGTGATGATTTGAAATTTTTTTTCTATTTTTGTTTAGAAAGGTATTAATTACCGTATTAGAGGTCTCACTCAAATGAGATTAATCTTTCTCGAATCGATTATATGAAGACAAATTATACAATATATCGTCAGTGGAATTTAACAGACTACACGAGCGAGTCCTGAAGGGTGACATGTGTCCTCTAAAGACTAAATTGAAATATTTAAAACTTAATTAATTCAAAAAATGGACATGTGTCAACTCCACAACCCGTTTATGGAGTCCAAAATTTACACCGTCGGTGTATCAAATAATTACCCTTATATATGAAACGTTAAAGTCTACTAACAAATATATTTACAAGGAGAATTTGTATCCTAATTCTCGTTGAAGTTTGGGGTAACATTTGAACTTTACAACTAATCCTTTACTAGCTAATTTTTTTCTTTTACAAATTAACTTTTTGGTATATTTATAATTTAATTTTGTTTGAATCAGTCTATTACGGGGGTAAATCTCTCCCCAACAATGATCATTCCATTTATAAGAGTCGAACTCGAAATCTTACTAAAAAAGACCAAGTGTTGAATAACTTGAACCGATTTAACGAGTGTTGAACTTGTAATTGAACTTTAATGATCCACCGATGAGAGAGAACAATAAAATGGGCTTCACTTTTCTAAATTGTTATGGCTGCAAAGGCCCATTACATTTTGGGCTCGGCTATGTTTCTATGCCATTCTCAAAATTCGTGTTGGCCCTATAGTATATGCCTATATGGGCTATAATTAATAAACAAAAATTTGCAGGTCTAAGACTAAAACCCATCTATGAACTTGGCTTCGTTTAGTAAAAAAAAAAAACGGAACGGAAACATTTTCTTTCTTTCTTTTGGTTAATGGTTACGAAGGAAACTTGGTTTCGTTGGACTGGTTGGGAGTCTGATGAATTCAAATTATGAATCAGTTGAAATGATCAGAAAGCAATGATATTTGCCATTCCAAACAAGGACTTTGTCCAGTGTGTCTGTGTCAGAAAAGCAAATATGGACATCTGTTCCTGTCGTTAGCTGCCATCAACTGCCGCTTTCCTCCGACCAGAAACCTATGCCCAAACAAAATTTTCACTCATCATATTCAACATGAAAGATTATGTTATCTCTATACACGACCAACCCCTACCCAATAATTTCCCTTCTTTTCACATGTTCTATTGCTGTTTAATGTTTACCCCTTATTATAAGTTATATGGCTGGGATTCAAGAGTCGGTTTTTCTTGTCTACCACAAATTCTATGGTATTCTTTAAAACTATGTCCCATTACCTCCCATTAACTTGGCTTTTACTTGATTTTTTCTAACCCATGATCGAAAAAACCCAAACCCAACCAATTGTATCCAGAGATAAGATAAAAAGAAACATTATTTTTTTACTAATCTGTAATTACATTGGATCCCGACTAGTTCTGAATCGAACTAACTCAGACCTCATATGAAGAGAAGTTCTCTTAGCACACGTTTCCACCATTCACACAACTCAAACCCAATACCTTACTTGACGGGCATTAAATTATGATCAAATGTTATTTTTTTCACACTTGATTAAGTGTCAATTTAAGTATATAATAATGATTTATATATGTTAGATGTATAAGTTTAGCTAAATCCATTACTTCACATGAGATTTCATATTCTATCAATTAATGAAATTTAGCGACCTTCTAATATATATCGCTTGTGGAATTTAACTACTCTATCGACGATACATAAGATAATCTTATTGGTAACCAATTCAACTCAATTAGTTCGACTCCTAACTCTCAAGTCTTGAGAACTAATTCTAGGTTGTTCTTTTGCAGCATTTGAGTGGAACCAGGAACCTTATGCCGAAGAACAGGGGCAAGTTAGTAAATGACAAGTTGCCTCCTAAAACAAGAAGGGACAAATGATCAAAGTGGGTTCATTGATTTCCTTTGCAAAAGTCCACAACCCTATATATAGCTAGATTAGTTTGGAACCCTTTCTTTTGGAACGTTTCCTTGCTTTTGTTGCTTCTGATTCATAAACATCAAAACAATTTAAAGCCCATTTTTCCTACACAACTTTTACCTCCAAATCTGTCAAGATGTGGGAGCAATGACTTCATAAAAACTAGAACATGAGTAAAAAAATGTCATGTCCTTGATGACTTAAATACAACTTTCTTTAAGACATAATAACAATAACCCAACAATTTAATTAGTATAGTAGTAAATATTTGGATGTACAACAAGAATGAAAATATCTATACCATCTCAAAGTATGCTACATATATATTTATATTTATAATATATATATATATATATATAATTAATGGAACAAAGACTGATAACAAAACCAAAAGCGAGACGCGAACACAACACGAGAGAATAGACTATTAGTAGTAAATGTAAAGAGTTGTCAAAAGAAGACTTGTAATGAGAATGTGGGATGTTTATATATATGATGTTTTTGATATAACAATTTGTAGAGTCAAAATCAGTAGAGAAAGAGCAATGGCACATGGAAGGAAATGGGGATGGCCCATGGCCATGGGTCCAAGGGCCAAGGCAAGGAGGCTAGCTAGCAACTTAGCAAAGGTTAGAAACTAGAATCCTTGGAATTAAAAATGGTAACAGCTGCCCTCTTGGTAGATTCACCTATCATAATCAGGTGTATGACGTATGTCGAATTCGGATTAATCAAAGAAAAACTTCAGATACCGAATATGGTAAAAAAAAAAGTCAAAATCGATTGATTCAACTGATTTGACACTTGTGTCCTTTAAATAAGATTTGAAGTAAAATCATAAGATCGAATTTTATAAAAAAAGAAAATCATTGTTAAGAAAGATTTACAATTGGATTCGAATAATATTAACATTAGATAAAAAAAAAAAACACTCCGTCCGCACCATAAACAACGATGATGAGGTTGAGGTGCCCCCACGTAAAGAAGAAGTGAGGGTGGGTGCAACCATCAATCCATCATCCATCGGCTGGGGTTAACCATTGGGCCCACGTTTCCAGACCAATTTGATTGACCAAAGTAGGCTGATGTTTTTAATTCAACTTGAGGCCCATCGTGATCTGGCCCACTTCACTTCCTGCCTGTCGGGGTCGCCAGCTCCTCCTCTTGCTCTCTCCTTTCTTTGCCCTTTTGTGCCGACTTTCCCCTTTTCTTCCCTTCTCTATATATAATATATTTTTCCCCAGGAAGAAAATGAAAAAGGACTAGTCTTGGAACTCTTTAAGCTTTTCCACAAGTCTTAATTTCCCTCATTAATCATATATCTCTATCTAACTTTAACAAATTTAAGGTATACTAACTTTGCCTTTGAAGACAAGCACAAAAATCAAGTTTAACAATTGTTCAAAATTTGATTAATTATTTATGATCATGAAATTTTAGATAAGTCAGCCTACCATGCAGTTATTAATATCGTGTCAACTCAACGCGTTATACTAAAATCGTTAGTAAAATCATACAACAACAACAATAGTTTACCATATAAATATTATACCATTATTATTTCTGAATTGACACAATATTAATGGTAGATACTATGATTGACGTGTTTAAATAAAGAATATATATGTTAATTTCTTTATTACTAAATTTTCTTGTTAAGATAGATTAGTCATTGATGATGTATATGGGCAAAACAAACATGGTCCAAATTAGTAATTCCCCCTTAACGATTTGATCATTAATTAACTCAATGATTTACAGACAATATAATTTAATGTCAACCATTTGTGTTTGTACAAAGAATTGGAATCATGTCCAAATTCAGTTGCCTTCCTCTTTAAGTTATATGGTAATCAGGGTTACTAATTAATACTATGATTGTATATATGCTAAAAATAGAACATGATCATTAAACTGAAATCATCTTTAGTTACTTTTAATAAGATCGTTTTGATCATGATTAACTTTTTAATATGATCATGTCCATATATGCCTTTGATTAATTAGCTTAAATTAGTAAAAGTATATGCAACACTAATAAAGGGGATGTCTCAAATGAAAATGTTCTATGAAGATCAAGGAAAGCAAAAAACAAAGAAAGAAGAAGTTTGACCTTAAGATGAAAACAATGAACTGACAGAACAGCAATTAGGAGGAGGCAATTGACCAGAAATTGTATCATTTTCGATGTCTGTCAACTTGTTATTTCACCGGAAAGTTAGGCTCATGCCCCCCTCATATTTCATACTTACTATATAGGATAAGATTATTATTATTATTCAATAATTAAAAACTTTCCGAGAGATTTCAACATGGCTGCATTATTTTATAAGTTCAAAGAAGCATTTACCAATTACCAACTTCAAAGCCGTAAATTTGGAGAAATTATTAGGTGGATTGGATTCACCACGTCATCCGTGGTTCCGATTAATAAGATTTTGATAAGTCAGATTTCTTTCTAAAATTTAGACACAAATTTAACACCAAGTTTAGCCCCTAGTTTTACTAGATGAGATTTACAGGGTAGATCCCTAAATTTAGGACATTAATTGGCTAGGATTTTAAAAATTATAGGAAAAACTCTGATTTATCAAAATTTTATTGGTCGGGACCACGATGACGTGGTAAACCCGATCCACCTAATAATCTCTCGTAAATTTATCACCCTTTGTTCTTATAAAAAATCACCCACCATTAAAATTAGGAAATGACATAAAATAATGAGAAAATAAATTATTTTTGGACTTAGTTAATGTGGCAAGCTATAGCTAATATTAATAATGTTATGCTCATATATATATATGTCAGATTCCAAACCATACAATAATAATTGAATAGTATTCGCATCAGTCAGAGGGAAAATAAATAAAGCCTGCTGCTCAGCTGCTGCTATATATATGCTAATGCGTGTATACATATACGACCTTAAAATTAATAAAAACAAAATGTAATTAATAAAACTATAGTCCCCGCCCCCACGTGAACAGCAATAATAGCAAAGTCGTAAAATTAGATTACAGCCTCACCCAGAAATGAAAATATTTAAGGAGTTTTAACCAAAAAATATATATATATATATTTAAGGAGCACAGAAATAATGAAAATGTGAGCTGCATCTGCCTTCCTCCTATATACTTCTCCACTATAATTAAAATATTTATAATAATGATAATAATAATTAAATTATTTAAATCCTTTGTCGGTGTGACAAATTGATTTTTTTTAGTAGATTAAAACACCAGCCGACCTTGTAGCTAGCACCATTTTTTTTTCTATCCAATTATATATATATACATCTCTGCAATATATGTAAATGTAAATTTAAATTTAAACTTAGAGTTGTAATTAATTTTAACTTATAGTAGTTGTTATTATTAGTATTAATTAAGGGGGCTGTGGCGTACGTATAGAGGAGACAAAAGCAATCATACTTATTTAGTTACGGCCTCTTCAGACTTGAATATAAAACTATGTAGTTATAAGACATTGAAGACAAAATTTGGTGCTACGAGGGAAAGGTCGGGACGATGCCGTGAATCTCGGGTTTTTGCTCCCACTTTAGGGTTTCATTGTATGAATTTATACTTAAATGTTTACCCCCTGGTCTCTATATATATGTATTATTATCCCCCAACCATGCATCGATCACCTTCTTCCAGTGCTATATTATGCAGATTTTGTTGGCTAAATGCATGGGTTAATTCATTTTTTATATGTTTAATGTAATCAATTAGTATGAGATTGCCTGTTTATAATGTTACAAAGTTACACAACCTTGAGATCTTGAGCATATAGCCCGGCCGGCCCCTAATGAACATGCAGTTCCGAAATAGTAGTAATGGTTTGGATTGGCTGTGAAATAGGAAACTTGGGAATAGTGATTAAATACAAAAAATCAATTGCATTTCGTTAAACATGTCTCTCATGGATAAAGTTAATAAACTTAATTCGTTGTATGTAATGTAGGTGGGAAGCACCGTTGTCCAAGCATCAAGCAGCCTATTTGCTTCTACTCCATATTGTTGTCCTAAGAATTAGTTAGTAATTAATGGAGGAAATTGAAATTAATTTTGGGGAAAAGAACATATAACTCCCGCCAATTATTCATACATACAAAATGACTCTTTTTTCTTAGTCCACCTTAGTTCTCCAAATGCCATCTCTCTCCCTCTCACAGTTTTGAGAAATGATATTGAATTCGTGATTAGAAGAGGTGTGTGTAATATGAATATATGTGTGATTTAATCTCGATTGTGTGGTAACTTCTACAGACTCGAGTCCGTAAAATTATCACTCATATCATGAAGTTATACTTATATTATGGTCACGGATCGAAAGTGGATTTTTGAGTTGTATAAATATTTTTTTTTGTATATTTACATGTTAACCTTATTCGATCTGGGTTGATTCAGTATGAAATATAATTCTCCCAACAATGATTTTTTTATTCAAAAATTCGAACTTGAAATTTTACTTAAGAAAAACGGGTGCTGAATCATTTTCCTACTTATACTTCATCAAACAAGTTGTGTAGGGGTGGATAGAAAGAAGTTGATTGACAAAACCCCACCTTTTACATAGTGCATAAAAATGCTTTAATTCAAAAAGGGTCCCACGACAAAGGGGAAAAAAATGTTGTGGCTAACTCTTTTTTAAGTGGATAATACGAAGGACTTGGGGTCTCCTCCTTAGAGATATAGTTGAATCACCTGGATGTAGACCTTAGTGGCTCCATTATCAAACATCATCTCTCTCTCTTTCTTTACAAACCCTTTGCTTCTTTTCACCTAGGTTGCGTGAGAAGGCTAACACCAATAATCCCAAAGGCCAGCCTGGCTATAACTTATGGTAAAATTTCCTATATATATACTGTCAAAATCTTAATTAAATAGTAGCTTTAATTATGTATGTATATGGCAAGCATATTTACAAAAAAACTTGATAAAGTTATGTGTATCCCCACCATTTTTATTTCTCTTTGAACTCTCTCTTGGATGCTGATGAATTTAAGCAGTGTAGGGACCATGAACACGACTCGTGTTTAACGGTGGTGAGGATCCATCGATGAGATATATATGTCTATGTCATGTCATTGTCTTTAGATATACTAACATATATGTAACACATCTTCATCCATGCATATATATATTTATAAAATTATTCCATTCAAAGCCCTTGTTTAATGCTGAGGGAAAGAGGATTACTATATTAATCCCATGATGATTAGCATTTAACCTTTTTTTAAAAATAAAGACAACCCTTAAACCGGATTATTGATTATTCCTCTCCTTTATCATTAAATACTTTGATTATCATCATTAATGGCGCACGGCATCTTCCGCCTCCATGTGCATGCCAAGAACTATAACATGGGGATCGATATCATAAATTCATAATTTCGATTATTAAACCAAATCATTCTGTTTCCTTGCTTCTCCTTTGCCTTGATTATTTTTACTGCCTAATAATAATAATAAATGAATTCGTTGTCCTTGGATGTTATATTGTCATGAGAAATCTTGTAATTCGTCATATATATATAATATGATTCTCTTTCCCATCATCCCATGTAGTCATGGCTTGAAAATGGCAGACACTTTTTTTTTTATTTACATTTTTAGGTAGGCTAAGAAGCAAAAGATATTTTGTCGTGGATTGTAAAACTTTTGCATCTCGCATGTTTAATAATGTGATCATTTTTGCAATGGAAAAAAGAAAAGAAAAAGAAATTTATTGTATATATGAGTAAGCGTTAGTTATGTCTTGTCTCCTTTATTTGGTCTCTGCTTGTGTTGCAATTCCATTTGATCTTGAATTCCCCATATCCATATATATATGTCACCTTCTTCCGCTACTCTTTTATGAAAGTTTTGGGGTCAAAAGTTTTCTTGGTTGAAAATTCTTTTTGGCTAAACCAAAATAATGATGTAAACCTAAAAGACACTTGTCGCATTGTGAGAGGCCTCCTGTCTTCATCCTAAAGCTAATTCTAAGAAAATATCAAAAATATTAATGGGTATTCATGAACTATATATAAGGGCTATAAGCTGATAAGCAATAGCATCCATAGATATAAATAGAATTACAGGATAAAGTTTTCATTGATCAGAATCTAATTCTTGACTTGAAATATACACATTTTTTCCTACTAATTGAAATGAAAGGGGAATTTGAAAAGGAAATCATATGCATCATACACTGAATTAAATGTTTGGGTGCACCAAGAATGGGAGAGCACTTTTTAGAACCTGGAAAGGTGACTAAGAAAATCATAGTCCTCCATTGAATTTTTTCCTTTTTTGAAGGAAGGAACGAAAGGAAAATTAAAGGGGCAACAAAAAAATGTGCATCATAGATAATATTTGTGAGAAATGCATGGAATTGTCTCCAAATATGGGAGCCAAAGAAGGTGGGAAATGGGGACCTCACTCATTTACTGAGTGCTACACAAAATCTGCCACTTTGCTTTGACTAATAATGCAAATACGTACGTAAATTTGATAAGCAAAAGTTATTGGCCTTGTTGTTTAAGTCTGTCTCTAAAAATCAATTGTTTCACGCCAAGCAATTAAGCTTTTTTCTTCACCCACCAACTTGCTATAGGGAAATAGCGATCTCTCCATGCAATGGCCATAAGAAAGCGAAATTACATGGCTAAGACTATATATTGATCAGACCTTATAACCAATAGCTAGCTGTAGTCAGTACAATCATAAGTTCATAACCCAAAATAATTAAAAATTAAAGAAAAAAAAAAGAAAAATTGGGCTTAGATTTGGTAGTTGAAGAATCATGGGGCCATGATCTGGTTATAGATTGTACAGATAGTGACTAAGGGGGGAATCCCATTTCCCCAGTTTTCAATTCTGAATAGGAAGATATATTGTTGTTTCTGGGAAAGTGTAGGGAGTTCCAAAAAAGCAGAAAGAAAAATTTATAACATATAAAAAAAAAGAGGGTCCGTAGTCCGTACAACGAGAGGCCAGAAGAGAAAGTGCAATGGCCAACCGGAGAATCCATAGCCACTCATATAGGGATTTTGATATGTTTGAACATTATGGAAGAAAAAAAAAATGGAACCCAAACCCCACAATTTGGTCGGAGTTGGAGGTGGTTGGCCCGACAAAAGCTGCGTCATTTCACATGGCTTGGCCTTGGGGGGTTTCCTGGGAGCCCCTTGGTTTGCATATATTGGCTTCCTTCCTTCGGTTTCCAATTTCCATGTTCATTCATATACTGTAATAGTATTTCATTTATAATATATACATTGCTTAGAAGAATCAAAACATTAAGCAATTGCGAATTGAGGTTGGTTGAGTTGGTAAGACTTTGGATCCCTGTTTGTAAGGTTTGGGGTTTGAGTCGTGTCAACGGTCCTTATTGATGCGTGATCTGTAAGTATCATTGTAAGCCCTTTTTGAGGCCTATGAGCTATGACATGCCCTGGCCCTGGATTGGGACAGTCTCCCCTCACCTAAATCTTTAAACAATAAAAATAAAAATTAAGCAATCAATTATTTGATCAAGTTATAAGTAATTTGAATATTTCAGCAAACTGTATATGTGTTAAGCGATCATAAGCCAAAATGACATCGTAACAATATATTTCGTAACATGCGAAGACCTCTCTTCTGTTCTTTGAATTCTTCGTAATTAGCCAATTATATATAGCACATGTATATGTGTTAGAAGACTACAGAAAGAACGGAATTATATAACTGATCAGATATATTCAATCCTAGCCTCTTGCCTTGTTATTAAGGAATAATTCTAGAGCCCATAGAGTCTATAATTCAATTCTTAGAAGGATCAACTATAGTATATTTATATATGTATATATATAGCTAGCTAGATTATTATATATTTTCAATTTTGAAAGGGCCATACTCCTAACTCGCTCATATACTATTTTGGAATAAGGGCCATCTCATAATTTTCATTATTTCTTTGGAAATCTTTCAATATATAAATAATCGATAAGTAACTATTAATTATATATATATGATATATACAATTTTATAAACCCTGCGGGCTTTGGGGCCATCATCGATCGATCTTACGTACAACACTATACATAGAGTTATTCCCCGACCCACCATGCACTATTTCCTTTTTTTTCTTTTTCTTTTTTATACCAACCATGCACTATTTCATTAACGGCTTCTTTAATAATTTGAAAGGCCTATACAAAAATTAAGGTCAAAATTTTCGCGGCAAAAACAGTAGTAGTAGTATATATATCCTTGGAAATTGAAGCTTTGATCTGGTGGTCAAGGTTTCAAAAATTCACTCGAGGGTAGGAGTTTGAATTCTTGCCTTGCATTTCCCTTCCCCTTTAATTGTAATGTTCTCAATATACAAAATATATATATATATATATCCTTGAGTGAAGAAAAGAGGAAAATTCAAGAAATGTGTATAACTTTTCTCAAAAAAGAAGAAGAAGAAGCTTGTATAATGTTTTTTTACTGTTAGCATATAGCTTGATGCATCCAATTAAGGCGTTAATGGTGATTATTTAAAATAGGAAGGTAATTATATATGGCAACATGAGGAATCATTCAATCCATCACAATTGCATTGGCAAGGTTATTTCATCCATCATTCCCTTATAAGGTTAAAAACTTATCCACCTTTGCAAATGTACATACTAAAAACACAGACACACACATATTTATAGTATATAGTATATGAATAAATTTAGTTAGTCAAGTTCTTTTTTTGAAGAATAGTTAGTGAAGTTCTTAATCTGGAAATAGTATGTAACTGATCCATTATATACAATCAATTCCTAATTTCCATTAAAAGAAGTCTAATTACCAAAGACAATATAATGATGTAAATCTAAGAACTGACTTTAAGTGTATCGAAAAAATCTATCAACAATGACAGTTTGTGTTGTGAAACTTATACATTTCGGATTTCATACGGAACTCTTAATAGTAAGAGATATAAATATATTTATATTTATAGAATTGGATTGAATCGTCGTGAAATAGTTATAACACGTGTAATTATTTAAAAATTTATAATTTTCTACTTTAATTTTTATATGATAAAAGATGGAAAACGATGGGAGTAGGAGAAGATGAGAATATATGGAATTTAATAACCATAGGAGGCAGGTCCTACAGCATTATGGATGCTCAAAATCAGGATCTTCCTTTGTCTAGATTAATTGTTAAAGCACATCAACTGTTGCATTGAAAATTAAACAAAGTCCTTAATCAATAATTAACAATATTATTTTTCGGCTACAAACAATTAATTATTTATTTAAAAGATTAAACTTTAATTGATGTATAATGATGTCCGAAGAAGGAATCAACAAGCCTGTGACATGTGAAGATCTCCTGCTTTTGCGGCTAGTGGCCGTTCCAGTGTGTATAAAGGAAAAAAAAAAATTCTACTAACTTTTTCTCTATGGTCAATATTCATAATATTACTTTATTATTATACTATATATTATGCTTTTTATTTAAATATTTTTTAATATAAAAGTCGGTTTTCTTTTCTTTTCTTTTCCATATATTTCCTGGTTTTATGATTTCTCTCCATTGCAAGCTAAATAAATTTTGTAAGTTGATGAGTTATTTCAAAGTTAGTTGACTATCAATCCTACTCCACTTTACACCTCAATTCCTTGCAGTTTTGGTAGACGGCTTAGCATAATTTATAATTTATAATTGTAATTAATTAATTAATTACCCATACAAAATTCCCATAAAATTGTTAATGAACTTTGATTACAACAAAGGGTATTTTCTTTGTAATGAAGATAATACTTTTTTTGGGTACATGGTAATAAAGGTATGCTACTACTTTAACAAAAAGATGACAATTTTTTTTTTGCTTACACATTAATAAATCTTAATTAGGATAGATCATGGTACGATGAACTAATTGTAGCTTTTGGTTTCCTAGTATTCAAAGTTATCACCTTCTCTCTATTTTTCACTATTGTGTTTTCTTTAAAAAAGTGATTCAAAATTTTTCATTTTGACATTTTACAACTCAATTTTTTTTTTTTCAGCAATTTAGTGATAATTTTAATTTTTATTAAAATAAGGTTATCCTCAAGCTTTATTAACTCGCAGGAGTAATCGCTTTTAAACTATAAATGTAAGAAATTAAAGCTTTTAACTTCTTATAAAATATATTTTCGAGTGATTGAATTTGTGTTCTCACTTTTATAGGGATATATAATTTACTTGCCATGAATTTTTTTTAGCTAATGACAAGTTTAACTAGTATATACTATAACAAGTTAGATAGTACCATATACTAACTTAAAACCCACTTTGTCATTACACCACAACTCTCTTGTAAGTAAAGAGTACTTTATTTCTTTCACATCCAAGTTTCCAACCAATTCAAAACTCTTAAACCATACTATCAAATTCAGACCTTTCACATTAATGAAGTCAAAATTATAATTAATAATAAAACATAGTAGTAATGTTTTGTTTTGTTTTGTATACACCATGTCTTAGTGGGTATTAAAACATATGTTTAAATTGAAATTTGTCCCACATATTTAATGAAGCTAATATTAGCTAACCTGCTAAATAAATGGTAATTAAAGTATAATCATGTTCTAATGCCAAAAAAAAAGTATAATCATGTTCTTTTTTTTCCTTGTTTGAATTAATATAACTATATTGGAACATTCTTCTTCTTCTTCTTCAAAAAAAAAAAAACTACTATATTGGAACAATATGTCTTTTTTTTTGGGTACATGACCAATATGTCTTATAGAAATCTAAATATCAGTGCTCTTTTAACAATAGAATAGAACAATATTTACTTATTTAATTGATAATGATTATTGTAATTTGAGTCATGAGGAAATGATGATTATGAATTATGATCCGAAAAAAGAAAAAGAAAACATCAAAATGATGTTTATAGTTGGTGGGCCCAACACCAACGAGGAAGCCCAATCAACGGTAGACAACAATTATTATTATTAAATTAAATAAAAAATTAATTAATAAAGAAGAGGTAAGATCAAAGTGCGGTGCCACGTCATCGAGCATAAGAATATTTCCATATCTGGCTCACACAGGATCATAATCCCGCCAAACTCCAAACAAAAATTAAATTACCTCGAAAAGTAAAAATAAATAAAGTTACTAGTTGTACATAATTATTTGGAAAATTCACCGTCAACTTATTTATTATTTTACATTATTACAGAAGAAGCGACAACGCCATACGCACGCCCACAATGCCGCACGCGCGCACTCTAAACGGTGAAATCTTTTCACTCAGATGTGAAAATTTGGTACCGATTTTAACTGTCCGCTGTTAGCATAACACCACGCGCGAATTCGCACGCGCAACGATTACATTTAATTGGGAGTCCTCAAAAGTAAGAAAAGGAAAATTTTTTCCTTATTTCCCTATTTTAATTCATTATTATTACCAGGCCTGATTGCTTCAGTCTATTATATGTCGGCTTGTTTCACAAATTATTAAAGGAAAAAGAAAAAAAAGAAAAGGAAAAACAGAGAAAGAGAGAAGAAAGCTGGCTTTTGCTCTGCTTTTGTTTTGCTTTGCTTTGGCTTTGGCTTTGTCTCTCTGATTTCCCGGCGACAAGTCTGTTTCCTTCTCCTTGATCCCATAAAGTTTTTGTTTTCTTTGTTCTTTTTTCTTCTTTGAAAGAAAAAAAAAAGCTCTTTTCGTCTGATTAGAGCCAAAACGGTGAGCTTCAAGTGAAGAATAGTTTTCATTGTGATTGGGGAAAAGGAACCGGTTGTTAGCATTCCATGCAGTTAGTTATCTACGGTTTGGCTTTGTTCAACTGATTAATCGGCGGAATCTGATTTTTGTTTTGGTTTGGGGGGGAAGGAAATGCTTCATTTGATTGAAATATCGAAACGAATCAAAGTTTGTTTCGAAGCTAATGAAGAGAAAAATAGCTCAGAAAAGAACAAAGTTTTGGCGTTTGGGTTGTTTTCGAGTTAGGGTTTAGCTTCTTCTTTGGATTTGGATTTGAATGTGAATGGAAGTGGTGGCGGGGTTTCTTTGAGCGCGTGTGCAGTGATTTTCCGACCAAGGGATGCTGCAAAGAAAAGGTTGTTTTTGTTTTGAAGAGCTGCTGAAAGAGTTGGAAGTAACTTTATGGTGAAGAAAGTTGATCTTTGTTCAGTGTTTTGTTGGAGCAAAACAAGTGACTGGATTCCTTAAGACAAGTTTTTATTCTCAAGTTTAGTTTTTATTTGATTCAAATTTGTAAGCATGAAGGCTCCACCAAATGGATTTTTGGCAAATTCTGGAGAAGGTTTGATTTTTCTTGCTGATTTCTATTTTTTTTCTTCTTTTTGCTCTGTTTCAGCTCAATCCTTTTTTCGTTCTCAAAAATATCTGAGTTTATATATTTAGCTGTTTTTTTGGATTTGTTTTTTTCCCTATATTATCCAGATCCCTCAAAAAATGTTGTTGGTTTAAAGAAACTATTTTACTTCTTTTTTTCGTTATTTGGTTTGTTTTAATGCTCTACATTTGTTAATGTAAAAATCTTTATCTTTTTTGAGAAATCCTGTTGAACCCCATTTTGATAAATATGGAAAGAAGCAAGATGACTAAGTAAAAGTTATTGCAAGTGAGTTACATCTTTCCTCTCTTTAATGGGGAAGATTTGGGTTTGTGATTATTCATCATTTTGCAAACTGGAGGTTAAAAAAAAGGAAAGAAACATGCAATGCAACAACCCTTGTTTTGTTTTTTTGGTTAAAGTCCAAATATAAAGTTCTTAATTAGATTAGAATATTCATGGTAACTTTTTTTTGTTTATGAGTTGGCTATCTAGGAAAAGTAAGATTAATTATTGCTACCAGGAAATTTGGGATTTTTTGCTTCGAGACTATGAAGCTAATTCTTGCCTTGTCTATGTTCAAAATTTTCAAGGATATGGATAATTGAGAATTTTGGGGTAGTTGATGCTTTTAATTGTTGTTGTAACTTTTTGTGGTTTGTGGGATGTTTGATAATATTCTGGTTGGTTTCGGAAAGCAGGAGAAAGGAAGAGTATCAATTCAGAATTATGGCATGCTTGTGCTGGACCACTTGTTTCTTTGCCACCAGTTGGAAGTCTGGTCGTTTACTTTCCTCAAGGCCATAGTGAGCAAGTGAGTCGCTTTCCTCATTCATTTCTGAGGAATAATTGTTTCTGAATCTGGTCTTATGTGAAAATTTCCTAATTAATTATTATATATATTTTCAGGTTGCAGCATCAATGCAAAAGGAGGCGGATTTCATACCCAGCTACCCTAACCTTCCTTCCAAGTTGATCTGCATGCTTCATAATGTAACATTGCATGTAAGCAAAAGCAAGCTATCACAATCCTGAGTTTCATATTTTTAAGTCATTGAAGGGGAGAAGGTTGTTCGTGAATGAAATTTGTGCATTTTTCAAGATATATTGGCATGGTGCACCGTTGGATTGATGATATTCCTTTCATAAGTTAGATAATCTTTATATTAATTACTGAGTCATTTGGCTGGCTTAGGTACTTGCTGATCCATGTGCTTTATCTGGATAGTTAGATAAAAAGATATATGTGCTTGAATGGACTATGAGTCTATGACAGTTATTATATGGCGCGGAGTCATACTGCAATTTTGATGGTGGTTATTGGGTAGTATATGCTTGATAACTTTGTAATAGTTAGAGATGATGTAAAAATGCAAAGAAAGTTCTGTTATTCTTTGATGTTGCTGATTTATTCAACTATTTAAATTTTGAACCAGGCTGATCCAGAAACTGACGAGGTCTATGCCCAGATGACTCTTCAACCTGTAAACAAAGTAGGTCAGCTATTAATTTTGGAATTGATAATATACATAACTGAACCCCCGCCCTAGCTTCTTTTTTTTTTCCTCTTAAATTTTTACACTTGTGAAATATATAAGAAGATTGTTAAAAAGTACTTCTCTACAGTATGACAAGGAAGCATTACTAGCATCTGATATGGGCCTTAAGCAAAATCGACAACCTACTGAGTTCTTTTGCAAGACTCTAACGGCCAGTGACACTAGCACTCATGGTGGATTCTCTGTGCCTCGTCGAGCAGCTGAGAAGATTTTTCCTCCTCTGGTGTGTTTGAACTGTCAATATTTAGTATCTATTTTAAGATTTGAGAGGTGTGCGGAAAGCAATTTGTGTCTTCCACTAAGACCTAATTGGTTATATTTGGTAGGATTATTCAATGCAACCACCTGCTCAGGAGCTAGTAGCTAGAGATTTACATGACAATTCTTGGACATTTAGACATATTTATCGAGGTATTGTTCTCTTCGAGAAGTTGCGCTCCTCCTTTTTTGTTAGCAGAGCAGAGTTCTACTGGTTTTAATTAACAACACAACACTGTATTTTCACAATTTGATGAAAGTCTTTATTGCTGCAAAGCAATCATTTTTTGCTTTATAGTATTAATGTTTCTTAATGTATTTATTAACTTTTCTTTGCTACTTAAAACTTTTTGAGAATAAAGGAAATCCATTTTGATTTCGGAAGTAGGAAAGCATTGATGTTGATATTTGCTTTCTTTCTTTCTTTCATTAGACATTTCTTATAAGCAATTGATAATTTCAATATTCACTTAAAGTTGAGTCTTTATGTGCTTTATGGTAATACTGGTAAGTTGCCATTCTGCATTAAATGTTGTCAGAAGCTTGAATAATATATCAAAATGCATATTGCCTTCTTTTCAGGTCAACCAAAGAGGCACCTTTTGACTACAGGTTGGAGTGTCTTTGTTAGCACAAAAAGACTCTTTGCTGGTGATTCTGTTCTTTTCATAAGGTATGATTCATATACACACAGATATATGTATTTGATAGAATTTCAACTAGAGCATTGTCTCTTTTTGCTGCTTAATTGAAAGTCCTTTCTTAAATACAGAGATGAGAAGTCACAGCTGCTCTTGGGCATAAGGCGTGCTAATAGACAGCAGCCAGCTCTGTCTTCATCAGTGATTTCTAGTGATAGCATGCATATTGGGATCCTTGCTGCTGCAGCTCATGCTGCAGCAAATAACAGCCCATTTACTATATTCTACAATCCAAGGTTTGCTATAACATTCTTAAGTTGTCCTTGAATTCATTGGTATATAATGTAAAAAAAATATAGGTCTGAAAGGTTATATTAATTTTGATAGGGCAAGTCCTTCTGAGTTTGTGATACCCTTAGCGAAGTATAACAAAGCCATGTATACCCAAGTTTCTCTTGGCATGCGGTTTAGAATGATGTTTGAAACTGAGGAGTCTGGAGTACGCAGATACATGGGTACAATTACTGGTATAAGTGACTTGGATCCTGTGCGATGGAAGAATTCACAGTGGAGAAATCTTCAGGTATGTTTTCCTGGAAATGTTGATTCATGATTTACAGTGGTCTTATTGTGTTACTTTTCATCACTATTTTGGAAGATGTTTGGCATGATGTTAGTGGAATAACATGCAAATAGTAAGCTACACTATGTTGTGCCCTTCGCTATACCTTGCTACATTATTTACTAGGCTACACAATCCTCCCCTGCTGAGCCTTACATATATAAGTAAAGCTTGGTGATGGATATCTCAGCATATATCTTATATTCTTGTTATATGATCATGGACACTTAAACTTACTTGGTCAATTGTTTAAGATTCATTCCTCCTGGACCATACACAGATTATTTTAAAGTGATACTTGTTGACTTGTGTTGCTTAATATGTCATTGCGAAGGAGAAAACAAAGGCCAGTTAATTTAGATTTTGGCATTTTGCTTTCATATCCTCAACAGGTTGGTTGGGATGAATCCACTGCTGGTGAACGGCCCAGTAGAGTTTCAATTTGGGAAGTTGAGCCTGTTGTAACACCATTTTACATATGTCCGCCTCCGTTCTTCAGGCCAAGGTTCCCTAAGCAACCAGGGATGCCAGGTAAATTACATTTACCAGATATATCTTTTTGTGAAATGGGCTAGGAATGGTAAAAACTCAAAACCTCAGTTCTAATCTTTGAAAATGTGTTGGCAGATGATGAATCTGATGTTGAGAATGCTTTTAAGAGAGCAATGCCCTGGCTTGGAGATGACTTTGGTATGAAGGATGCCCCGAGTTCAATCTTCCCTGGTTTGAGTTTAGTTCAGTGGATGAGCATGCAGCAAAACAATCAGTTCCCAGCTGCTCAGTCAGGATTCTTCCCATCAATGGTTTCTTCCAATCCCCTGCACAATAATCTTAGCACCGATGATCCATCCAAGTTGCTGAATTTTCAAGCTTCTGCACTACCTGCATCAAACATGCAATTTAACAAAACAAATCCAAACCAAATCAACCAGTTGCCTCAGGCACCTATGACATGGCCTCAACAGCAGCAACTTCAGCAGTTATTGCAGAGTCCTCTAAACCAACATCAGCAGCAGCAGTCCCAACAGCAATTGCAGCGACAACAGTCACAACAGCCACAGCAGCCACAACAACCACAGCAACAGCCACAGCATCTTCTTCATCAACAGCAGCCCCAGCCACAACAGCAACAGCAACAGCAGCAGCAGCAGCAGCATCATCATCAACAACAACAACAAAGACAACAGCCACAACCTCAGCAGCAGCTGCAACAAGCATTCCTACCAGCTCAAGTAAACAACGGCATCATTGCTCCTAACCAGATGCCAAATCAAAATTTACATCAGCCAGCTGTTTACTCTCAGCTTCAGCAGCAACAATTATTGACGAGCAATGGCCAGTCCACCCAAGCTATACTTGCTGCTAATAAGGCTTCGCATCCTTTGACATCATTACCACAAGATACACAGATTCAGCAACAAATCGAACAGCAGCCTAACCTTGTTCATAGGCAGCAGCAACAGACGCAGATGCCGCAGTCACCACTGCAATTGTTGCAACAGAGCCTATCTCAGAGGACACAGCAGCAACCACAGATTCAACAATTGTCACAGCAGGGCCTTTCAGAGCAACAGCTTCAGTTACAACTGTTACAGAAATTGCAGCAACAACAACAGTTACAGCAACAGCAGCAGCAGTCGTCTCAACAATTACTCTCCCCTGCTGGATCCCTCTTGCAGCCTCCTATGGTGCAGCAACAGCAAGCCCATCAACAGAGCCAACAGTTGCAGCAGCTGCCTCTTTCTCAGAGCCAGCCGCAACCACTTGGCAGCAATGGCCTCTCAACATCGACATTCATGCAACCTCAACAGGTTTCGGTGAATCAGCCTCAAAGTCAGAACAAGCCACTTATGCCAATGAGAACCCATTCTGGTCTTACTGATGGAGATGCTCCATCATGCTCAACCTCGCCTTCTACCAACAATTGTCAAGTTTCCCCATCAAACTTTCTAAACAGAAGTCAGCAAACACCATCCATTTTGGTGACAGATCCTGTTGTTGAGGCTTCAAACCCAATGGCTCAAGAGCTTCAGAGCAAGCCTGATATCCGAATCAAACATGAGCTGCCCTCCTCTAGAGGACCAGACCAATCATCAAAGTATAGAAGTACCGTGACTGATCAATTAGAAGCGTCCTCTTCTGGAACATCATACTGCCTGGATGCAGGCACCATCCAGCATAATTTCTCCCTCCCCACCTTTTTGGAAGGTGATGTCCAATCAAATCCTCGGAACAATCTCCCCTTTACCGCTAATATTGATGGATTGGCACCTGACACTTTGTTATCAAGGGGATTTGACTCTCAAAAGGATCTTCAAAATCTGCTTTCTAATTATGGTGGCACTCCAAGAGATATTGACACAGAGTTGTCTACTGCAATAAGTTCTCAGTCATTTGGTGTACCAAACATACCTTTCAAGACTGGATGTTCAAATGATGTTTCCATCAACGAGACAGGAGTTTTAAATGGTGGATTATGGGCCAACCAGACTCAACGCATGCGAACATATACAAAGGTATCCAATACCACTAATTACGGTCATGCTAGTTACCTCATTTATTCTCTTTCTTGTAGATTCCTTCTGAAATCTTGATAGGAAACGAAGATTTTCTTCATACTTCCTCTTGAGGCTTGGCTGGAGGGTAGTCTTTTCACCATCACTCGAACCAGCACAGTAGAACTAAATTGCTAACTGTGCCAGTTTTAAAACCTCGTAACTGGGGACTACCTAACCTTGAAAGTAGGAGCAACATATTTTCAGTATAACTGCATTGTTGAACATTGTAATTGGAGATACCTATCTTTTGGAGTTACTGATCTCTAAACATGAGTTGATGACGGAATCAACAAAGTACCTTAATCACCATCTTGTAGAACATTTGCTTGCCTTTCCCCTTGTTTAACTACATTTTATCTCTTTGCATCTGTGCAGGCTATAGTATATTGTTCTCCTTCTAACTTTAGGGAAATCTAGATATAAAGCCTTTTCTTTACATGATCAATTCTCTCTGCACCTTTGGCTAAAAAAATTCTAAATGTTTTGTGCTGGTTTGACCACATGAAGGTGCAAAAGCGTGGCTCTGTTGGAAGATCAATCGATGTGACCCGTTACAAAGGGTATGATGAACTCAGGCATGATCTAGCCCGCATGTTTGGCATTGAGGGGCAGCTTGAAGATCCACAAAGTTCTGACTGGAAATTAGTTTATGTGGATCATGAAAATGACATATTACTTGTCGGTGATGATCCTTGGGAGTAAGTGAACAACCCCAACTTCAACTTAACTTTTAGCTTTTCATCTTTCTACTTATCCTCAACCTTTTGCTTTCTAATTTTCTGCAGAGAATTTGTAAGTTGTGTTCAGAGCATAAAGATATTGTCATCTGCTGAAGTACAGCAGATGAGCTTGGATGGTGATCTGGGAAATGTGGCAGTTCCCAACCAAGCTTGTAGTGGAACTGACAGCGGAAATGCATGGAGAGGGCATTATGATGATACCTCAGCTGCCTCATTTAACAGATAAGAACCAAAAGTCAGATATACATATAAAAAATGATATATCTTGTGCCATTGGACTTACGCCTGGCCTCATTAGTAAATCTGTTGCGTGCCTACCCGATACCCACCTAAAAGATACAAGAGAATCAAGTTCTTCTGGGAAAGGTGTATTACCCCAAGGTCGTGCCTTTAGATAGTATATGCTGGTTGCAGGTGTTAAATACCAATACAACCGCCATGAAGATGGCAGAAGGGTTAATCATTTGACTAGTAAGCATCCACATTTTGATTTGTTGCTAGTTTTTTGACGAGGCAAGGTGAAGAAGGGAGCAGAGGCAAGAGCCGGTGATGTGTAATATAACCATATTTAGAGCTGATCTGACATTGTCTCCTGTAAATGTTATGATGTAGAGCATTATCCGCGATATGTGTAGTGCTTGTAGCTATCACTAAGCAAGATACAATTAGCATCAATTTTTGTTCATGTTGCAACCGGTGCTTCCTTCCTCTTTTGTGCTAATTTATTGAAATACTATATCAATGATGGAATATACATGATACTTAACACAATTGATTTGTGATTCGTGGGTAGTGAATTTTCTATCTTACTGTATATTATTGTATACAGGCATTTACTTTCTGAAAAACCTCTATATTCGTTACCCTTTCCAAAGACAAACATGGCGATAAACATGTGTAATCATTATGTTTAGTGAATTTCCAATGCCAAAATCAGGCATGGGTTGTTAACAAAAACAAGTCATGCAACTGGCGGGTTCGTGGGTAGCCATGAGTATATTTCTAACCCGTGCCCAACTAACTTCATTATTTTTCGTCAAAAAGTTTCAACGTATTGCTAGAAAAACTGGCTACAAACTGAATTAAGAACAACATGGCGCCAATAATTTATATTGAAGATGAAAAAATTACACTCAAAATCCTTGTGCCTTGTGGCAGCTCATCCATAGAATTCAGTTGTACACCTAAAGCATATCTTATTAGACAACTAAGAGAGGATAGCCATTACTTCAGAAGCTCTCAGAGCAATGTAGTTACTCCCATCAGCGCCCTTGAAGTCGTTCCCGGCATACTTGGAGAAAAGGACTGTGTTTCCTGGCGCAATTGATGATGGCTTCCTGTTACCTTGTTCATCCAAAGTACCAGGTCCGACTGCTATCACCTGTTTCATCCCAATGCAGCCTAGAGTAAGTAACTCGATAACACATTTGCAGCATAGCAAAATAACTACATGCCCTTTCCCACAAAATTATAACTGTTCCTCACCGTGCCAATAGAAGGTTTTTCCTTGCTCGCCTCTGTCAGCAACAAACCTCCGGCAGTTTTCTCCTCAGCTTGAGCAACCTGCAATTAACATTCACTGGAAAACTGAGACTAATACTGGCGCTGTGATATCTGGAAATTGAATTAAATTGGAAGAAGCCATATGAGAAAACTTTTATAGCTAAGTAACAATCATTACGGGACTTCAAGAAACAAAGTACTCCACCAAAAAAAGAACCATTATAGAAATCCAACAATTTAACTCAATTATGCTAGATAGAGAACACATTAGCACCAACCAAACTAACAAATTTTGAAAGGATGTCAAACCTTAATGAGAACACGGTCATTCAGAGGCTTGAGATCTTTGATGTCATTTGTTTCAAGGATCCCAACAATATCATCCTCCTTTAGGAGGAGATGATTTGAACCATTGAACTCAACCTCAGTCCCAGCATACTTGGAGTATATGACCTGGGCACCAGTCTACACAAAAACAGCACAATGTAAATGTAAGTTCAATAAGGATGCAACAATTACAAAAAAACAGAGAAGAAATAGATCCTTGAAAATCCAACCTTGACGGAGCTTTCCAATTTGGTGTTCCCAATTGTCTTCCCCTCACCAACAGCAACCACCTCACCTCCTTGAGGCTTTGACTGAGCTGTTGATGGAAGCAAAATGCCACCATCAGTCTTCTCCTCTGTTTCTTTAAGCTTCACCAAAACTCTATCGCCCAACGGCTTAATTGAAGTGTACTGCATAGAGCAATGGGTCATGTCAACAAAGTACAAACAGTTCACATAACTATGGAGTAGCAAAGAATTTCAATCTTAATGAAAATTCAAAGATTAGAATACTACGAGGCAAGAAAGCAGCATCATACTAAAAAAAGTTCCCATTATTCTAAGATTTCCTAATGAAGTTCAAATCTGAAAATCTTAACAATGGCAACAAAATATGAAACAAAGCAGCAGTTCACAAAACTTAACATTGTTAGCAGCTAACAATTAAAAACAAAAGCAGAAATGAAAGAATTTTACCTTAGGTGCAACAACGTTGGCAGCTTTAACAACCAAACTCTTAAAGGAGCGATTGGATAAAGACCCAGGCTTTATTGTTCCAAAAGAAGAGAACTTGACAGCGGATGGCCTTAACCCTTCAAACGAAGCCAAGTTCCTTGCTGATACTGTCATTGATGATGCTGTAAGCTGAGATGTCGCCATTTCTGTATTCAAATTTTACCAAGAAAACACAAACAACTTTCAATTCTTGCAATTAAGTATTCTTAAATTAAAACAAACAAAAAATTAAAGGAGTTGTTAATCATTTCAGAGTGAAAAGATTATACCTTTGAGAAAGATTGAGTTTTAGGAAGACACTGAGACAAATGATAAGGGTGGGTTTGGTTGCTTGAAACTGGAGAAGTCTAAGAAGATAAAACCCTAGTAAGTGTTCAAATGGGTTCTATTTTTCATTTATTTTTATCATAAGAGACTTCTAGAATTTTGGTGTTTTTCGGACAGTGATTGAAAACCACGCGCCAATAACTCACAAAGCGGGTTGCTTTGGATCCAACCCGAATAGTTTCATGTTATAGCCTAGTGGTAGCACAGAAAAAAGCCCGTTTTGATTGGAGCGGGTTAAGCTAACCCGCCTTGTTGTTAGACTGTGGATAATGCTACGCGCTTCGAAGGAGCAGGAGGAACACACTCCAACAAGTGCCCGAGAGGTTTCTAGAAAGAGAAAAATGAATGCTATCCGTTTCCCAATTTCCCAATTAGAAAATTTTGCAAAATGTGATCCATTTGCTTTGCTCCTAAAAGTGTAATGGGCCCTGGCCTGTGAGGATCCGGGCCTTTAGCAATTGTCAATTTCAATTGTGCTTTTCAGCTTTTGCCTTTCGCTATGCCTCTTTTGAAATCCTTATGGGCCACAGCTATGGATTGGTATGCCTTTTTGCTCGTGAAAATTGTTTCACTGCTTCGTTCCAACTTCCAATGGTTCACAAATTTTTGTGGATAAGAGTAGTTGATTCATGCTATTTTGGAGTCAGCTTCTTCATAAAGTATTTTCATGTGATTTTCATGTGCTAATTGTTTCTAAAGGATTTCATTTCCCAGTCTCCTTTCCAACTTGTTACAACAAAGGGCTGGAGGAGGAAGAGAGGCCAAAGATTCGAACCCCTGCCTTTTGGGTGAACTTTTGAGGCCTTAGCCGTTAGACCAAAGCCTCAAATTCGGCTAGATTCTCCTTTAACAACTTAATTAACCTAACCTTTTCAATATAACTTTGCCTATTGAATAGGTTAATACACACACGTGCGCGTGCACACACAGACATACACACACACACATATATATATATATACATATATATATATATAGTGATGCATATGTATGTATGTATGTTGAGATTTATAGACGAGAAAGTGTGAATTCCTTTCAAATTTGATGCAAAGACTATAGACAAGGGCTATCTGTATTCATGAATGCATCTTTGGATCTTTCTGTCCTTGTCTAAACAGATATCAATGAAATACGTATTTACCATTCATGTGTAGCTAACACTCATTGATATGTTTTATGTTTTAAAACAAAAATCGAGATTTAATCTTTACTACAACAAATTGGGAGGAGTTTATATTGTTTTATACTAGAAGTTGTCAAATTGGTCTTATATATGGTATATAAATTGGACAAGTAACAGGTATATAAATTCTTTGTGGTTTACTACCAATCTTCTTTATGGGTTTTACCTAGTTAATTGATAAATAAAAAGTATTTTTCACATGGGCGTGCTTTGTGGTACACTACCAATCTTCTTTTTTTGTGTTATCATTGGGGATAATAATAACTTGTCAATCTTCATTACTTACATTACATTTTATTGACATAAAAACCAAAAAAAACATGGCTTAAATATGTTTTTGAATATGAAAACCAAAACATAGGTTTTATTTCAAATCTATATATATTGTTAAAAATTAATTGAAATAAATATGTTTGCAGCTAGCACAATGATCTATGCCTTTCAAAATTGCACAACGCGTCCCACCAACTACAACTCACTATTAGAGATTGATTAGTACCTTTCAACTTGATCACTCACTATATTCTTCTCCAAATATACATATAACAACTAATAATATTGTTTTTTTCATATATAACACCAATGCCAATTAATCTATTATCGAAATTAACCGTGTATATATGGGTATGTGTATAATCTTATTATGAACTCAAAAAATTCTAATTAGGAAATTTCACAAATACCCTTAATATTATAGTATAATAATTTTTTAATAAGTATTCTTTTTAGTCATTTAACTTTTTTTTATGATTCAATTTTTTTATTAATTATGAAAAGTTATTGTAAATTTAATATTTAAAAATTTTAAATTATGGAAAGATATTAATAATTCACTATAATTGTAATTAATAATTTACTTCTAATAATTATTTTTGGATATATTTAATTATAATATTACAATTTATAGTTATGAAACTTTTTATTTTAATTATGTAAAGATATTGTAAATACAAAATCTAATTATAATAATTTACTCCCCATAATTATTTGAAATACTTTTTATTTATAATTTATATTTATTTAATTTAAATAAATCATGGGCATTAAGGAAAAAAATAATTTAATACTTTATATGTTTAAAAAAATTGGTCTGCCGAGGTTGTCAAGATTAAAGTATCCTATGCCAAGGGAAAAAAATTGATGGTTTACTTTCGTTTGGCAAGTTTCGCACGATTATAATTGGGTGATTTTCCAAAGTAGTGCTTCAATATTATTTCCAAAAAAATAAAAAAAATTGGTTTAATACTTTACATCATCTAACCAAATCTCAGCAACATTGGATTTAAGAATTTGTTTTTACGAGCATCTGAATCTTGTTTCAATTTAATTAGAAATGAATTCGGAAAAAAAATGGAAAAACGATATTAGATGTGTGAAAAACCCTTCCATTTTTTTGGTGTTGAATTATATAATTTTTGTGAGTATTGTGGCAAAAAAATGAGAAAACTTTTCGGGTCAGTTTTACCCGAAATCGTGTACTAACCATCACGATTTTTGGCTGAAAACGCGTTCCGGGGCCCCGGCTCAGTTTTGCTTGATTTTTAGCGCCAAGACTCATTGAATTATCCTTATTCATCATTCCAAATCTCAGCCACGTTGGATAAAGGGATTTGATTTTACGAGCATTTGAATCATGTTTCGATTTAATCGGAAATTTTTTTTAAAAAATTATATTAGAAGCGTGGAAAGCCCTTCAATCTTTTTGGCGTTGAATTATATATTTTTTACGAGTATCGCGGTTAAAAATTGAGGAAAAATCTTTCGGGTCAATTTTTGCAAAATTTTTGCCTAAATCGTGTACCATCACATGATTCTTGGCTGAAAACGCGTTCCGGGGCCCCAGATCAGTTTTGCATGATATTTGGCCAAAAGACTCATTGAATTATCTATATTCATCATCCCAATTCTCAGCCACCTTGGATTTAAGGATTTGATTTTACGAGCATTTGAATCATGTTTCGATTTAATCGGAAATTAATTCGCAAAAATTAAAAAAACAATGATATTAGAAGCGTGGAAAGCCCTTCAATCTTTTTGGCGTTGAAATATATATTTTTCACGAGTATTGCGATCAAAAATTGGGGAAAAATCTTTCAGGTCAATTTTTGCAAAATTTTTGTCGAAATCGTGTACTAAACATCACTATTCTTGGCTGAAAACGCGTTCCTGGATCCCGGCTCAGTTTTGCTTGATTTTTGGCGCCAAGACTCATTGAATTATCTATATTCATCATCCCAAATCTCAACCACCTTGGATAAAGGGATTTGATTTTACGAGCATTTGAATCATGTTTCGATTTAATCGGAAATTAATTCGGAAAAAATTAAAAAAATGATATTAGAAGCGTGGAAAGCCCTTGAATCTTTTTGGCATTGAATTATATATTTTTTACGCTTATTGCGGTTAAAAATTGGGGAAAAATCTTTCGGGTCAATTTTTGCAAAATTTTTGCTGAAATCGTGTACTAAACATCACGATTCTTGGATGAAAACGAGTTTCGGGGCCCCAGCTCAGTTTTGCATGATTTTTGGCCAAAAGGCTCATTGAATTATCTATATTCATCATCCCAATTCTTAGCTACCTTGGATTTAAGGATTTGATTTTACGAGCATTTGAATCATGTTTCGATTTAATCGGAATTTAATTCGCAAAAAATTAAAAAAACAATGATATTAGAAGCGTGGAAAACCCTTCAAATCTTTTTGGCGTTGAAATAAATATTTTTCACGAGTATTGCGGTAAAAAATTAGGGAAATATCTTTCGGGTCAATTTTTCCAAAATTTTTGTCGAATTCGTGTACTAAACATCACGATTCTTGGTTGAAAACGCGTTACGGGGCCCCGGCTCAGTTTTGCTTGATTTTTGGCGCCAAGGCTAGTTGAATTATCTATATTCATCATCCAAAATCTCAGCCACCTTGGATTTGAGGATTTGATTTTACGAGCATTTGAATCATGTTTCAATTTAATCCAAAATTAATTCGGAAAAATAAAAAAAATGATATTAGAAGCGTGCAAAGCCCTTCAATCCTTTTGGCATTGAATTATTTATTATTTACGAATATTGCGGTTAAAAATTGAGGAAAAATCTTTCGAGTCAATTTTTGCAAAATTTTTGCCGAAATCATGTACAAACAATCACGATTTTTGGCTGAAAACGCGTTCCGGGTCCCCGATTCAGTTCTGCTTGATTTTTTGGCGTCAAGACTCATTGAATTATCCTTATTCATCATTCCAAATCTCAGCCACGTTGGATAAAGGGATTTGATTTTACGAGCATTTGAATCATGTTTCGATTTAATCGGAAATTAATTCGGAAAAATTACAAAAAATGATATTAGAAGCGTGGAAAGCCCATCAATCTTTTTGGCATTGAATTATATATTTTTACGAGTATTGAGGGTAAAAATTGGGGAAAAATCTTTCGGGTCAATTTTTGCAAAATTTTTGCCGATATCGTGTACTAAACATCACGATTCTTGGATGAAAACGCGTTTCGGGGCCCCGGCTCAGTTTTGCATGATTTTTGGCCAAAAGACTCATTGAATTATCTATATTCATCATCCCAATTCTCAGCCACCTTGGATTTAAGGATTTGATTTTACGAGCATTTGACACATGTTTTGATTTAATCGGAAATTAATTCACAAAAAATTTAAAAAACAATGATATTAAAAGCGTGGAAAGCCCTTCAAAATTTTTGGCGATGAAATATATATTTTTCACGAGTATTGCGATCAAAAATTAGGGAAAAATCTTTCGGGTCAATTTTTGCAAAATTTTTGCCGAAATCGTGTACTAAAAATCACGATTTTCGTCTGAAAACGCGTTCCGGGGCCTCGGCTCAGTTTTGCATGATTTTTGTCGCCAAGACTCATTGAATTATCTATATTCATCATTCCAAATCTCAACCACGTTGGATAAAGGGAATTGATTTTACGAGCATTTGAATCATTTTTCGATTTAATCGGAAATTAATTCGGAAAAAAATTAAAACAAATGATATTAGAAGCGTGGAAAGCCCTTCAATCTTTTTGGCGTTGAAATATATATTTTTACGAGTATTGAGGGCAAAAATTGGGTAAAAATCTTTCGGGTCAATTTTTGCAAAATTTTTTGCTGAAATCGTGTACTAAACATCACGATTCTTGGCTGAAAACGGGTTCCGGGGCCCCGGCTCAGTTTTGCTTGATTTTTGGTGCCAAGACTCATTGAATTATCCTTATTCATCATTCCAAATCTCAGCCACGTTGGATAAAGGGATTTGATTTTACGAGCATTTGAATCATGTTTCGATTTAATCGGAAATTAATTCGGAAAAAATTAAAAAAAATGATATTAGAAGCGTGGAAAGCCCTTGAATCTTTTTGGCATTGAATTATATATTTTTTACGAGTATTGCGGTTAAAAATTAGGGGAAAAATCTTTCGGGTCAATTTTTGCAAAATTTTTGCCGAAATCGTGTACTAAACATCACGATTCTTGGATGAAAATGTGATTCGGGGCCCCAGCTTAGTTTTGCATGATTTTTGGCCAAAAGATACATTGAATTATCTATATTCATCATCCTAATTCTCAGCCACCTTGGATTTAAGGATTTGATTTTACGAGCATTTGACACATGTTTTGATTTAATCGGAAATTAATTCGCAAAAAATTAAAAAACAATGATATTAGAAGCGTGGAAAGCCCTTCAATGTTTTTGGCGTTGAAATATATATTTTTCACGAGTATTGCGATCAAAAATTAGGGAAAAATCTTTCGGGTTAATTTTTGCAAAATTTTTGTCGAAACCGTGTACTAACAATTACGATTTTTGGCTGAAAACGCGTTCCGGGACCCCGACTCAGTTTT